>WOXC01008015.1:667500-765513 GCA_011680675.1 Gymnobelideus leadbeateri
TCAGGCCAACTCTGTACCATTTCATTTTGGAGATAAGGAAACTCAGGCACAAAGAAGTTAAATGAATTGTTTAAGGTCAAGGAGCTAATTAATGATTTAGGCAGCATTAGATGAAGTGTGATGATGCCCTTGGGCATTGCAAAGCCAGGGCTGGCAATCCTGGTACCTGCCCAGTGTTTTTCAGCCTTTCCCCTTTCATGCAGTCCTGCTGGTGACACCCTTGCAGTGTGTCTTCAGATGTACAAACACATTTCCCCAGTAGCAGATTTGCATGAGAGAGACATTTGGGGATGATGATCAGGCAGTGGACTTTGCTTCTGTTTGTTCTGCCAAGTAGAATTATCTTCAGGCTGGGAGGGACAGAACACAAATGATTAATTGGGAATCGAGTCCTCCAATAAATGAGAAGATGGGAAGGGCATCCACTTTCCCTCCCTGCATTCAGGTCACCTGGCCCAGACAAGCCATTTACCAGGGTACTGAGGTAACCTGTACATATTATTGCTGAGTTGCTGTTAGTGATCTTTGAAGAATTGTTGTGAAAAGGAGAGATGCCACAGCACTGGAATCACTCAATTGGCGTTTATTAAGCTAAGTGCTTAATACATTTTTTATCATTTACTGCTTTATTATTAAGCACTTACTGGGATATAGGTAAAAAAACCAGTTTTGGGCAACTAGGTGGCACAGTGGATAGTGCCAGACCTGGAGTTAGGAAGACTGAGTTCAAATCCATCCTCAGACACTTGGTAACTGTGTGACCCTGGGCAAGTAGCTTAACCCTGTTTGCCTCCATTTCCTCATCTGTATAATGAGCTGGAGAAGGAATTAGCAAACCACTCTGGTATCTTTGCCAAGAAAACCCCAAATGCAGTCATGAAGAGTTGAACATGACTGAAACAACTAAACAACAACAACAGTAACAACAACACAAATCGCATCCTGCTTTCAAGTAGCTCACAGTCTAATGGGGCAAAATATGCAAACAGCTATATACAAGCAAGGTGCGTTCAGGATAAATTGGGGGATGGGTTAGTCTTTGAGTGAAGGTACTAAGATTAAGGAAGATGGAAAAGCATAAAGTTTGGGCTAGTGCAGTGGTTCTCAAGCACTGAGGACCCCTTTATACTCTGAAAAATTATTGAGGATCCCAAAGGGTGTTTACTTTTGTGGGTTATGTTTATCAACATTTACCACATTAGAAATTAAAGGGGCAGCATGGCTCAGTGAATAGAGCATCAGCCCTGGAGTCAGGAGGACCTGAGTTCAAATCTGAGTTCAGACACTTGACACTAGTTGTGTGACCTTGGGCAATTGACTCAACCCCAATTGCCTTGCCTTCCCCCCTACAAAAAAAAAGAAATTAAAGCATAAAAGTTTTTCCCTTATAGATCCACTAAAAGGATATCAGGGATCCTGGGGTCCTTAGACCCCACTTTTGAGAATCTCTGGGCTAGTGAGTTGCTGGTAAAATTATACACAATTATTGATGGAATAATTTGTGGACACATAGAAATGGTAGAAGTGATCACCACGAGCCAACATGTTGGCTTTCGTATTCCAAACTTGCCTTGTTTCCTTTGTCAAAAGAGTTACTAAGAATGATGGATTTCAGCAAGGCATTTGACAAAATCTGTTATTGTATCCTGTGGACAAAATGTAAAGATCTAATTAGGATGTTGGTAAAGGTAATTGGCTTCAGAACTGGTTGACTGATCAGCCTCAAAAAGTGCTGATTGATAGATCCGTGTCCTTCTGGAAGAAGGTCTCTATCTAGTAGAGTGACTTAGGGTGTTGTCCTTTTACTATGTCAGCATTGATTGCATGCTTACCAAATCTGTGGATGATGTGAAACTGGGAAGACTGGCTAATGGATTGGACGACAACATCTGGGTTTAGAATGGAGGGGACATTCTAGCGTTCAGGCGGAATGGTGGACAGATGGTAACAGGGCCAACCTTTGTAGTGTAATGACCTGTACACAGATTGAAAAAAAAAAGTCAATGGCACAAGTATGGGATGAAGAAGGGGCTAGAAATCACCTAATGTAAAAACTGAGGGTATTTTTGAGTACTTGCTATGAGTTATCAGTATGATGTGACAACCAAAAAAATCCAACCCAAACAAACCCAGAACTAGTTAATGTAATAATCATCAATAAAAGTATTGTTTCCAGAGTAATGGAGGTGATATGCCCACAATATTCCTCTTCTTTCTCTCCTCTTCTCTCCTCTCCTTTTCCCTCCTTCCCTCCTTTCTTCTTTCCTTCCTTCCTTCCTTCCTTCCTTCCTTCCTTCCTTCCTTCCTTCCTTCCTTCCTTCCTTCCTTCCTTCTTTCCTCCTTTCCTCCCTCCCCTGTGACTTAAATAGCATATCTAATTCTGGCTACTTTCCAAAAGATATTTTGATAAACTGAAGTATATAAGAAGATAGTGACAGGACAGTGATCATGAAGGACTTAGTTTTTTTTAATATGAAGATAGTTTGAAAGCACTTGGGATGTTTAGCCCAGAGAAGAAAAGACTGAAGGGGTTCATTATAGTTGTCTTTGGATATTTAAAGAAATGTTATATGGAAGAGGAACTTAAATAAGGGACCAAGAATTGTAAATTACAGAGAGGGAGATTTTTCATCTGTATGAAGGAAAACTCTCCTAACAATTTAAAGCTTTTCCCAAAAGGAATGGGTTGCCTTAGAGGGTAATAATTATCGTTCAGATTTATCTAACACTTTACAGTTTACAAAGTACTTTCTTCACATTAGTTCATCTGACCTTCACAGTGATCCTTTCATCTAGATAACAGCTAATATTTATAGTGTGCTTTAAGATTTACAAAGTACTTTGTAAATCTTAATTCATTTTGTCCTCATAACAACCCTGGAAGGTTGTTTGCCTCAGAAAACTGAGGCAAACAGGGATTCTAGATGTAGGTCTCGTACCACCTTACCATACTACAGGGGATCCCATGTGGAGACCACTTGTGGAGGATGCTGCAACCTCATCTGATCTAAGTTGGAGGGGGGCTACCTCAGACACCATCTAGTCTGACTCATACCTGTCATAGAAAGGATTTCTTTTTAGGTGTGGTTTGGATTAAATAAACTCTGGCGTCCTTTCAGATTTTTCCATTCAAGGATTCTGTGAATGTTGCCTTCTACACTTACTAATGAATGGAGAACTTTCTCCTTCTTACTCTTAAGATTCTTCTCATGCACCAGTGAGTTCCATGTGGAACTTCCATCTTGATGGAAAAGCTCTCCTGTAGACCAGCTTTATCAGTGAATTTTGAACTCAATAGCCTAGGCCTACCCGATTGTCAAATCTTCAGTCATGCCAGTGGAATGCCCTGGCTGACTTTGAATAGCAAGAGATTGAATAGGGTCAGACCCATGACTACAGAAACCAGCCCTACCACCTAGGAGACCTATTCTTAACTAATTTTTTTTTTACCCCCTACATGCATTTTGAGGGGGACTATGTACATACAGTGTTTGCCATTTCTCAAGTCCTCTTCTTTAAGCCACACTGTGTATTAGCAGTAGCAGCAGCAGTGATAATTTAGTAGGTAGCTCCTCTGGGCACTCTCCCAAGCCCTGGAGATAGGGCATAGAGAATTAAACTTGTAGTCAGGATGACCTAGGATCAAGCTCTGCCTCTGGCTGGCCATCATCCTGGCCAAGCTAACTCTCAGTTATCCATGAGGCTCTCAAACTGGAAAGTGCAGGGCAGGTCCAGGAGGAGGTGCTGGGTTTGCATTGGTAGAGAACCTTTCCTCACTAGGAATTTCCTTTACTAATGTCATTGAAGATACTGGTCCAATTCCCTTCCCCTCTCCTAATATTTGTAGTACTTACCTCATAGGATTATTATGTGACTCAAATGAGATAATGAAAGAATATAAACGGATTTGCAAACCTTGTTGTTCAGTCTGACTTTTGTTTTCTTGGCAAAGGTACTGGAGTGGTTTGCCATTTCCTCCTATAGCTCATTTTACAGATGAGGAACTGAGTCAAGTAGGGTTAAGTGACTTGCCCAGGGTCACACAGCTAGTAGGTATGTGATGCTGGATTTGAACTCAGGAAGATGAGTCTTTTTGACTTCTGGCCCCAGCATTCTATCCTCTGTGACTGCCCTGTTGGCAAACCTTAAAGAATTACCTAAATGTCAGCTATAAAGGGGCTTAAAGCAGTCCTCCTTGCCCTCAGGGATCTTGCAGTCTGCTTGGACCTACCAGATGTAGACAGACCTAACTGTGTAATCTCTGCTGGGGGCCAAATGCCTAGTGGCCCAGACATCAAACCCAGCAGCCTTTGCAGGGTGTAGTCTAGGGTGCTTCCTTGGGAACAGAAATCAATAGGTAGCTCATTCCTCAGCCATGTGGCCTGCCATGCTTCCTTTGCTGAAAGCCATGTGTAAACAGTTGTGTTGGTATTGGAGCAAGATCAAAGCTCATTCCTTCCTAACCTGTAAAAGCGAGCAGGTAAATAAATGGAAACTTTTTTTTTAATTTAAAAGAGAAAGAGAAGGAGACCAAAATGAAAGTTTGTCTCACTGTGATTAGCAGCTGGCCGCTGTCCAAATTCCACCTGCTCTGTGTGGAGCTGTGGTGTCTCATTCCAGTGTCCTCTTACGGGATCTGAACCCTGGGGCCTTAGGTAACAATACACCCAGTGTTTGCCAAGGATAACAATAGCAAAACAGCTACAGGGGAAGGCATTAGTGGAAGCTTGAAATCATAACATGCAGAGGCTAATAAGTGAGGGGTCGAATGGTGAGAACAGACTGCTGGGAAGCAGTAGCTGCTGGTTCTGCCACTGACTCACTGTGTATCTTTAGGAAGGTATTTAACCTGACTCTGCTTTGGTTTCATCACACCTAAGCCCTTTTTTATTGCAAATATTTTTCCCTTGGTATTATTGGCACTGACTCCTGTGGCGCCTGGTCAAAGCAAATCCCTATAGAACCCGTGGGTATACTCTACTTCTTGAGCAGATGTGGGTGAATTCCTTTGGGTGTGTTCGAATAGGACCCTGATCTTCTCACTGACTTTCCTCTCACCCCTGAAAGAATGTAAGTTCCTTGAGGAGAGGGACTATTTAATTTTGACCTTTGTCTCTCTAGTATCCGACCAGGCACATAGCAGGTGCTCAGTAAGCACTTGCTCAGTGTTTGTTGTTGATGTGCAACATACTGTCTCCCTTTTTAAAAAAATAAGTTTTTATTGCCCTCCCCCAATTTATTTATTTATTTTTAGTTTACTACATTCAGTTCCACAAGCTTTTGAGTTCCGAGTTTTCTCCCCTCCCCAAGATGGCATGAAGTCTGATATAGGCTCTACATAAACATTCACATTAAACATAAAAAATAAGATTTTATGGATGTCTTCTGATTTTTGCATTATCATAGATACTCCAAGTATTTCTCCCTTTTCACTTCTTAGAGAACCATCCCACATAACAAATAGTAGTTTCATTATATGGGGCAAAAATCAGTATAATTTATCAATACATTGAAAAAGTTAAAAAAAAAATGTGCAATCTATAAGACCTGTAGTCTTCCTGCCTCCACAAAAGAATGGGTTGAGTGAAGGTGTCTTCTCATGTCCCTTCATTTGATTCCTGCTTATTCTTATAATTTTGTTATACTTACTTATGATTTTTTTTTTTTTTGCTACATCGTTGTTCATTCATTTACATTGTTTAAAACATAACGTGAGGATGGAGCAGAAGCAGAGCACTGGCCCCAAAGTCTGGGGATCTAGATTGGAGTTCCAGCTCTCAGGCTGCCTGGCTAGCTGGGTATCCCAAGTTACTCCGGGAACCCACCACTTGTGCTTACAGAGTAAAAGAGAGTTTATGAAGCAGTTTCCTCTCAACAATGTTGTGTAGGGAGGTATCCCTATTTTACAGATGAGAAAACCAAGACTAGGAGTTAAAATGACTCGTCCAGAGTCAGACAGGGAGAACATGTAAAAGGTGGGTCTGGAACTCAGGTCTTCTTAATCTTAGTACAGTGCTTTTCTCTTTATGTAGCCCACTGTCTCCCTAGAATATGGGTGACTGCGATAATCGAATTATATCTACTCTCCTGGAAGACCCATTAACACCCTAGTACTCTGTCACACACATTACAATTTCCTATTGGGTAGATTTCACCTTGGGAAGTGAAGAACTGGGTGTTGAGGTGATAAATATATTTTAATGGAGGAAGGAGATAGAAAGCCTCTCTGGAATCTGGGACATTGCCTGGTCACTTGAGGTAGACTTTTGCTTACTTTAGAGGCAGCTAGGTGGCCACAGTGGATAGAGTACTGGGACTTGCAGTCAGCAAGACTTGATTTCAGACCTACTCTCAGACACTTATTTAGCTTTGTGACTAGGTAGAGTCAGGTAGAATTATCTTATTTTTCTAATTCTTCACTCTGTGAAAAGAAGAGAGAGTGACACTTGCTATCTGTCTTGTGTTTTGTCATAAAGTGGGCAAAAAACTGAGAAGAAAGGAGATGATGGATGATGGCAGTATGGTGGAGAAAGAACATTAGGACAGACAGTAGGAGGCTGGAATCTTGTTTGGGTTTTCTCTAGCTTGCTGTGTGACCATTGCAAATCACTTCTGTAAAGCATAGAGATACTATGTGTATATGTGTATGTATCTGGGTAGATGGAGACGCTTCTTTAGGACTTCGAGGTTTGTCAAAATGCTTTATGTCACATGCATTTTGTCCTCCAGTTCATCCAACAGCTTCCAGAGAGTAATTATTCCCATTTTCCAGATGAAGAAAATAAGGCTCAGAGAGCTTAATTGACCTTCCTTTGGTTTCACATTTAGAAATAGGATTTACACCCAGGTTTCTTCTAACTCTAAGTCTACCTACTCTAAGCTACTTACTCTTAATGCTAAGCTGCTTTTTACTATTTTGCAGAATTACAGAAAACTGAAAAGAAATGTGAATCATGCAAATTTAAAGACTTCTCCATACCAAGTTCTCACATGGTCTCTTTGTTTCCAACCTGTAGTAGAGCCTACCAAGCTCCGATGGGTCTGATCAGCCACAGCTAGACACCCTCTACCTTGAACCTGACACAGTGATGCCATTTTGGTTCTCTTCAAGTATGAAAGATAATAACAAAGCAACTATTAGTCTGCTTCTTATCATAATAACATCTACTTCCCAAGGTTGTTGTGGCTCAGATTCATGTATATAAAAAAACCACTGAATACTCCATTAATGTACTTCATTAATGTCACTTCCTATCATTATTGTTAATTATTACCACCATTATTCCCCACCCCCGCCCCCATCCCATTGTTTTTCTCCCATGGATTTCAGCAGAAGCTTAGGCTTGGTGAATTTACCTGGTACAGAATATGTAAATGAAGGATATGGATAGGGAATGGACCTGTGTGATTTCTTTAGTATAGGAAACTCCCAGAGGAGGGAACACCCTCTACTAATGCAGGCTGGTGTCTTTGCAACTCATAGTCTTGGATAGTTACTTAGGGCACATAGCCAGGACTGAGCCAGTATCAGAGGTGGGACTTTGGGGTTGGCTATGAGGCCAACTCACTATGCACTAGGCAACTCTGCCTCTCCTCACTAAAGGATGTAGTTAAATGCATGCCATTTGTGTGACAGGTTGTGGTGTGGTGGGGGGTGGAGATGGTGGTGTAGAGTTGGAGAGCTAAATATTTATCTCAGCTTTTCTATTGACTTACTATGTGGCCCAGGGTAATTCACTTAACCTATCTGTGTCTCAGATGCCTCATCTATAAAAGGGAAATGGTAACACTAACCTGCCTCATAGGGATGCTGGAAGGAATAACTAATAAAATCGGTGCTAAGGCACTTTGCACAGCTAATGTGTTTAATATAAACATGTGTAATAAGGTCCCTAGGATTAATTGCATCTGAGCTTTGGAGCCTGGCCTCCTGACATGATATTCTGTCAGTTTTCACAATTGCATCAGAGCAACTTCTTGTGACCCTGGTGGCATTTTCTTCACTTGATGGCAGGAGGAAGGACGCTTTTTTTCATAAATCTGGAACTCTGTCAGAATGTCTGTGACAGCCGCATCTGGGCAGGCGCTGAGCCCCAGCAGTGACCCACAGAGGAGCACATTTGTGCTGGTTCTGAATGCAATGATGTGTTTGTTTAACTGGCAGCTGTTGTTTTTGGGCGGAGCTGTCGGCACTTCAAAATCGTGTTCTCTGAGTGGAGAGAAGAGATGGTGTGTTTAATAAAGCCCCTTGGCTTAGCATTTGGGCCCTCCATGATCTGCCCTTCAACCTATGTGTTTCTATTTTTTTCCACTGTTTTGTCTCTACCCAGTGCTTCAACCAAATTAGACATGCCTTGAAATCTCCCATTTCTTCACCTTTGTTTCTTTACTTTATGAAGTGATTTGTAAACATTGGCCTCACAGCACAAATGTGAACTCTCTTCTGTTGAAATAGCTACACATCCTTCCCAAGGCCTACCTCAGTACCACTTCCTCCTTAAAGCATTCCCTGACTAGTCAAGATATCTCCCTCTTCTCTTATGGTATTTTGTTTGCACTTAAAAAATTAAAAAGGGGTGGCTAGGTGGCGCAGTGAATAGAGCACTGGCCCTGGAGTCAAGAGGACCTGAGTTCAAATTCGGACTCAGATACTTAACACTTACTAGTTGTGTGACCTTGGGCAAGTCACTTAACCCCAATTGCCCTCCATTCCCCCCTCCAAAAAAGCAAAAAATAAAAATAATTAAAGGCATCCAGGTGGCACAGTAGATAGAGTCCTGGGACTAGACTTGGGAAATTCTTGTTATAGTTTTTTCAGTTATGTGTGGCTCTTCATGGCCCTGTTTGGGGTTTTCTTGGCAGAGAGATTGGAGTGGTTTGCCATTTCCTTCTCTAGCTCATTTTACAGATGAGGAAACTGAGGCAAACAGGGTTAAGTGACTCTCCCAGGGTCACACAGATAGTAAGTAAGTATCTGAGGGCAGATTTGAACTCATGAAGATGAGTCTTCCTGACTCTAGGCCATGGCACTCTATCCACTGAACCATCTAGGTTCCTGAGAGTTAGTAAGACCTGAGTTCAAATCCAGCCTTAGATACTTACTACCTAAATGACTTTGGGAAAGTCAGTTAGCCTCTGTTTGCATCAGTTTCTTCACCTGTGAAATGAAGATAATGATAGCATCTACCTTCCATTGTTATTGTTAGGATCAGATGAGATAATATTTGTAAGGTGCTTGGTACATGGTAGGCACTGTATACATGCTTATTCCCTCCCCTCCTTTTCATATTTCTTTTAACACATCTTGATACACATGTGTGTATACATACACATATATGTATATATCCACATACATATATACAAATGTGTATGTGTGTGTATATGTGTATAATGGAGGGAAGGGTAGGAGAGACAGAGAGAGAAACAGAGAGAGAGAGAGAGAGAGAGAGAGAGAGAGAGAGAGAGAGAGAGAGAGAGAGATCACTAGCTTAGAACTTCTACTAGATTTAATCTCTTTAAGGGCAATGACCACAGCATAGTGACAACACCCAATATAGGGTGTCCAACATATGTTCAGTGCATAAATAAATGATGACTCTTTCCTCTCTTTCATGTTTCTAGAGCAAGTTGTTGCTCATTAAAATCTGCTTTAGAAATGCAGGGAGCCCTCATTATAAGAGCAGTTATATGTTAAATAAACAAACCATTGGTTTGAGAACCAAAATGACAGCCCAATTTGTGTATTATGGATAGCTACTGTAGAGAGGTAGTCGAGTAGGGTGGAGAGAGTGCCTGCCTTTGGAATTAGGAAGTTCTGGGCTCCAGCCTAGCTGATGCACAGAGACTATGTGACCCTGAGCAAGTCACTTCTCAGTGTCCCAGACAACTCTCTAAGATTCTAAGTTGCAGAGCAGGTATTGCTATGCATGAGTAGAGGGGGCTTTCCTCTTTAGGAGTTCCCTGTACATTGAAATCATATCTTGATACAAGAAAAAAAAAAAGAGAGAGAGACTTTACTGGAATAGCATGTTTCCTCTGTGTCACTTTGCCTGGCCTGCAAGTTCCTGAGTTTTTGTTTTTTTTTTTTTTTTTTTTTTGCTTTTTGGAGGGGGGAGGGCAGGGCAGTTGGGATTAAGTGACTTACCCAAGGTCACAGTGCTAGTAAGTGTTAAGTGTCAGAGGCTGGATTTGAACTCAGGTCCTCCTGACTCCAGGGCCGGTGCTCTATTCACTGAGCCACCTAGCCACCCCTCTCAGTCTTCTACCACAGCTTCCTGAGGGCCCACGCTGTTTTGTTTTTGTCTTTGCATCTCCAAGACCCAGTATAGTGTCTGAAACCTAGTAGGGGCTTCACATATGCCCATGGAGTTGACTTCATTCCTCACTGCACCAGGAATAAGTTTGGAGATAAATACTGGCTTATATATGGACACTGACCTTGTATGGACTTATGGTTCTGCCCTTGATCCAGACCTGTGACATTGGTAGCCTAAGCAACTTCCTCTGTCAGTAAAGAAAACAACTGTTCTGTGTCTTCTAGTCTTACAGAGTCAGTGAAGTGTTGAAGGGGATAGAGTACCTGACTACTTGAGTTCAAATGTGGCCTCGGACTCTTGCGAGTTGCATGACCCTGAGCGAGTCACTTGACCTTTGTCTGCCTCAGTTTCCTACTCAGTAAAAAGGGAATAATAACAGGGTCTACTCCCCAAGGGTTGTTGTGAGAATCAAAGGAGGTAATATTTGTAAAGCTAATTGTAAACCTTGAAGGGCTTGAAAATGCTAATTATATTACTATTATTATTATTATTGTTATACAGGCTCAGATAAAAATTATATAACTAATCAGTGTCAGAAGTAAGACTCTCCTGACCCTATGTCCAGAGTTTTTTCTGCTATGATACCTCCCTTATGGCAGTGAAGTACCTGATATAATTTATGAAGACAAGTTCTATCACTGATTAATACCAAAGCTAGCAGTCACTTAATTTGCCTGTACAAGCCCAAAACAACTAGTTTTTTTTTTCCAAAGAAAAGTCCAGCAGTCAGCTGGTTGTTCTGTCTACACAATGCCAAAATTCATTTAATCTTTCTCAGCTCACTTAATGGAATGGACTGGTTGTGTTGGCATTGAGAAGTCACAATCTGGGTGTCTGCTTCTCATCTGCTATCAATTCTCCCTCAGGATTGTCATCATTGTTTCTTCTAGTGTGGAGAGGATTTGGTTCACAGATGGGAGCGTCTCAGCTATGCCATTGATTAAAGAGTCTTTAGGGCAGATGCATTCCTCTCACGTCACATGGGCACTGTTAGCTGCGAGACAGTGAGCTTGGCCATGGATGCTGGTGCCTTCTTTCCATTATGTGTTTGTGGCTGAGCAGTACGAAAAGCCTGGCATTTCTCTGTTATATTTGGCTATTGCTGAGAACCTGTGAACAAGTTGTTTTTTTTTTTTTAAATGTTTTATTGATGTCTCTTGTTTTTCCATCAGTCATTTCTGAATATGTCATGAAGACCTCACCCCTGTTGCACCCTCCATTGTAACAAAGAAAAGCCATTTACAAAAACAATGGATATAATTGACTGAATCTAACAATGTATGCAATATTTTATCCCCATAATCCCTAGCCTGCTATTGTCCTGAATGATTTTTTAAAAAGTTACTGTTGGGGCAGCTAGGTGGCAGTGAATACAGTACTGGCTCTGGAGTCAGGAGGACCTGAGTTCAAATGTGGCCTCAGACATTTAACACTTAATAGCTGTGTGACCTTGGGCAAGTCACTTAACCCCAATTGCCCTTCCTTCCACTCTCCAAAAAGCAAAAAAAAAAAAAAAGTTACTGTCCTCCAAGCCTGTTTTTCCTTCTTCATTCTTCCCTCCTCCTTTTCATCTTCCTTTTCCGCTTCTTCTTACTTCCTTTCCTTCTCTTCGTTCTCCTTTCCCCTTCTCTTCTTCTTCTTCCTCTTCCCCTTTTCTTCCTCTTCCTCCTTTTTTCTCAATCTCCTCCTCTTCCTCTTCTTCTTCCTTCTTTTTTCTTTTCTCCTCCTCTTTTTCCTCCTTTTCCTCACCATTTGTGGCAGCAACAGCATTCCCTTCTTACCCTTTGTACTCTGTGTTGTACCAAAGATCATGGAATCATAGACTTAGAACTGTAAGGCATGGTAGAGAAGTATAGCCCAATTTCTTCATTTTGTAGATGAGGAAACAGAGGCTTAGAGAGGCAAATTGACTTTGCCAAGGTCACACAGGCTCTAAGTGTCAGAAATGAGATTTGAAGCTAGGTCTTTGACTCTAGGAATCACATTTTGTGCAGTGAGTGTGGCCCCTAAATATTTGCTCAGTGGATGAACGAGGATTCATTAGGTGCTTATTTGCACGTGGCCCTGGGATTACGAGCTGTGCACGGCCCCTGTCTTGAAGCTTTTTTTCTCTGAACAAAACCCTCATAGCCTACCCTTCCACCACCTTCACATTTTTCCATTTTACACTGAAACTCCATTTTGATTCTCCATTTTTTTCTTCTTGGAATGGTTCCTTATTTCCTCTGAGAGAAATGCAAATGCTTCATCATGGATTTCATCACTTCGATCATCTCACCTTGCTTAGCAACCTTCAGTGGTTCCCCACTCCTTGCAGGAATAACTCCAGATCCCTTAACATGGCATCCAGGAGTTGTCATAATCTTACTTTAACCTTCACTTACAGATTGACCTATCAGTTGTCTTACAAGAACTCACTGCTGCATCCACATTCTCCCTTAAACATGACTTTAGCTTCCTACCTCCATGCTTTTGCGTGGCAGCTAGGCAGCTAGGTGGTACAGTGGCTAGAGCAATGGGACTAGAGTCAGGAAGATCTGAGTTCTAATCCAGCCTCAGACACTTATTAGCTCTGTGGCTGTTTTCCTACTCCCATCTTAGCTTGTTGATTTGCTTCCTCCCATTTCCAAACCTTAACACATCATATTTTCTCATACCATCCTTTGCCTATGCCATTCTGTTCAGTTACCACCCTTCTTTCTTGCCAACATGTTGACCCTTACCATCAACCTTTCGCTCATAGTTAATGTGTTGAGAAAACCAAGAGTTCCATTTCTTTAAAAAAAAATTATTGGGGCGGCTAGGTGGTGCAGTGAATAGATCACCAGCCCTGGAGTCAGGAGGACCTGAGTTCAAATCTAGCCTCAGACACTTGACACACTTACTAGCGATGTAACCTTGGGCAAGTCACTTAACCCTAACTGCCCTTCCTCCCCCTCCAAAAAACAAAGCAAAATTTTTTTTCTTTAAAAAAATTACTTATGATGGTGATGTCATTTTGTCTGTTACTAGGTCTTGTCTGCCAGGCCTTTCTAGTATGTTCCTCTAGGCTTTACTCATTTTCTATTTAAATTTCCCTTTTATAGGTATTATCCTGTCACTCTCTGACATGAGCACATCGATCCGATTGTCTAGTCTGTATACTATAAATCTTTGAATCAGCTTGCTAGTAATCCAATCTGTATACCACCTTTGCAGATTTCTGGGGAATCAGAATATCCTACAAACCAGCATCAATGTGCATTTTCCTCCCTTCCCCACCTTTCCAAGTTAGGTTTTTCTTTTTCTTTCCCATTTTATACCATCCATAAGACCTTTATAATTTTTTTTGGTAGAGATTGCTCGTTTATTTTTTTTTAATTTTTTTAACTTTTTTTTTTTAAACTTTGAGTTCTAGATTCTTTTCCTTCTTCTCTCCTCACCCACCTCCACTGGGAAGACAAGCAATTCAATATAAGTTGTACATGTATAGTTAAACAAAACATTTCCATAGTTGTTATACTGTGAAAGACAAACTATATTTCCCTCCATCCTATCCTGCCCCCCACTTGTTCTACTTTCTCCTTTGACCCTATCTATCCCCTTTCAAAAGTGTTTGCTTCTAACTACCTTCTTCACCAATCTGCCCTCCCTTCTATCATCCCACCTCTTATGCCCTTCCCCCCTACCCCTGTAGGGTGAGGTACCCAACTGAATGTGTATGTTATTCCCTCCTTAAGCCAAATTCAATGAAAGTAAGGTTGACGAATTCCCTTTCAACCTCCTGCTCTTCCCTTCCATTGTAACAGTTTTCTTTTGACTCTTTTATATGAGATAATTTACCCTAATCTATCTCTCCCTTTCTCCTTCTCCCAATATATTCCTCTTTCACCTCTTAATTTTATTTTTTAGATATTATCCCTTCCTAGTCAACTGAGCCTGTGCCCTCTGTATATACATGTACACATATATGGACACATGCATATGTATATTTATGCACACATATACCGTCCTATACATACACATACATGTATGTATACATATATATTCTCTTCAACTATCCTCATACTGAGAAAAGTCTCATGAGTTACAATTATTGTTTTTCATGTAGGAATGTAAATAGTTCAACTTTAAGAAGTTCGTTATGATTTCTTTTTCCTGTTTACCTTCTCATGTTTCTCTTGCTTCTTGTATTTTTGAAAGTCAAATTTTCTGTTCAGCTCTGGTTTTTTCATCAGGAATGCTCAAAAATCCTCTATTTTCATCTGAAGCATTATACTCAGTTTTGCTGGGTAGGTGATTCTTAGTTTTAATCCTAGCTCCTTTGACCTCCACAATATCACAGTTCAAGCCTTTCGATCCCTTAATGTAGAAGCTGCTAGGTCTTGTGTTATCCTGATTGTGTTTCCACAATACTCAAATTGTTTCTTCCTGACTGCTTGCAGTATTTTCTCCTTGACCTGGCAACTCTGGAATTTGGCTATAATATTCCTAGGAGCTTTCTTTTTGGGACCTTTTTCAAGAGGTGATAGGTGAGTTCTTTCAATTTCTATTTTGCCCTCTGGTTCTTGAATATCAGGGCAGTTTTGCTTGATAATTTCTTGAAAGATGGTATCTAGGTTCTTTTTTTGATCATGGCTTTCAGGTAGTCCAATAATTTTTAAATTATCTCTACTGAATCTATTTCCCAGGTCAATAGTTTTTCCAATGACATATTTCACATTGCCTTCTGTTTTTTCATTTATTTGGATCTGTTTTATAGTATCTTGATTTCTCATGAAGTCATTAGCTTCCATTTGCTCCAGTCTAATTTTGAAGGAATTATTTCTTCAGTAAGTTTTTGAAATTCCTTTTCCATCTGGCAAATTCTTTTTTTTAAAGCAATCTTCTCCTCACTGACTTTTTGGGCTTCTTTTGCCATTTGAGTTAGTCTATTTTTAAGGTGTTATTTACTTCAGTATTTTTTGGGGTCTCCTTTATCAGGCTGTACTTGCTTTCATGATTTTCTTGCATCATTCTCATTTCTCTTCCCAATTTTTCCTCCACTTCTCTTACTTGATTTTCAAAATCCTTCTTGTGCTCCTCCATGGTATTGGACGTGGTTGGAGCTGGAGCTCATGCCAAGTTGGTGCTTTTGCTCCGCCATCTTGACTCCACCCCAACCTTTATCATTTTTACTTATAGGTAATTGCCTTTGGAATGACAATGAATTTCTAAGGTAAGCCTCTAGGGAGAGACTTTAAGCCTAATTTTCTATAAACATTTATTGAGCACCTACCATGTACTAGACACTATGCTGGGATACAAAAAGAGGCAAAAGACAGTCCCTACCCTCAAAGAGCTTACAATCTAATGGAAGAATCAATAAGCAGCCAAATATATACAAACTATGTATGGGATAAACAGGAAATAGTATGTTTCACAATGAGTCTTCTGGAATGGTCAGTCATTGTGTTGGCTAGAGTATAAGAATTTTCAAAGTTGTTTGTCTTTACATTGTTGTTATTGAATAAATTGTTCTCCTGGTTTTGCTCTATAGTACCTAGCTAAGAAAGGAAGAGAAACAAAACCCAGAGTCAAACAAAACCAATTCTGCTATTGGACATATCCAAACATCTATATCTATATCTATATCTATATCTACATCTATATCTATATCTATACATATATACACACATATATACATATATGTATGTATATGTATATGTGTATATATATGTATATGTCTCAATCTGTAACCTGAGTTTATCACCTGTGTCAGAAGATAGGTTGCGTTCAGTCGGTAAACATTTATTAAATGCCTACTTTATGCCAAGAGGGAGCTAAATGGCTCAGTGGATAGATTGTTGGGTCTGGAGTGAGGAAGAACTGAGTTAAAATCTGTTCTCAGACCCTTACTAGCTGTGTGATCCTGGACAAGTCACTTAACCTCTGTTTGCCCTAATCCACTGGAGAAGGAAATGACAAACCATTCCAGTATCTTTGTCAAGAAAATCCCATGTACTTTTTTGGCATACTATGGTACGTGGAAGTTGCAAAAAGTCAGACACTATTGAACAACTGAGCAAAAACAATAACTATGTGCCAGGCACTGTGCTAAGTGCTGGGGATACAAAAAGAATAAAAAAACCCAATCTCCGCCCACAAGGAGCTTACAATCTAATGGAATTGACAAGCAAGCTAATATGTACAATCTATGTACAGGATAAATATTTTTCTGGAATTGTGGTTTGTCACTGTGTTGGTTAGAGTTCATAAGAATTTCAAAGTTGTTTGTCTTTACATTATTGTTATTATTAAATTGCTCTCCTGTTTTTGCTTACCTCACTGCATCAGTTTATACAAGTCTTCCCAGGTTTCTCTGAAATCATCCCCTTCATCATCTCTTACATCCCAGGAGTATCCCATTACATTCTTATGCTCAACTTGTTCAGCCCTTCCCCAACTGATGCACCCCACTCTCCTTAGTTTCCAGCTCTTTGCTACCACAAGAAGACCTCATGTGTAGATAAGATTTACTTTCTGCTTACAGAAAGTGTTGTGTTCAGTGAAAAATCCCATCTTGATATTTGGCAGACTGGTTTGTTGTGTTCCTAGACTGTTTTGTTCCAAAGCATGGAAAAGAAGAAAAAATAAGTGGGAAGGGATGGGGGAAGGGGTCTACTATGTAAGTAAGATTAATAAAGTGGGCAGGGGGAGGGAGAAGGAGGAGGAGGTGGGCAGGTAAAAAAATTATTTTAAGAGGGCCAAGGGGAAAGAGAGGAGTAGAAGGAATAATAAAAGAAAAAATGTGCCTATGTTAGCATACTATAATTTTCCTGAAGTATTGCCATAGAAATTGAATTTCATCCTCTGCTATGCATAAATTTGAGGGGAACAATTTACCTGTGCTGTTCATTTCATGTCATCAGTATTCTTTCCTGTCTTGAGGATCACTCAGTAGGACTCATTTTGTATATTATCTTCTGGGACCATTCAGCATTCATTATTTCACACCGATTTTGCTGCCAAGTGTCCCCTTTTCAAGTCAGAAGGCATCATTAAGTATATATTTTATTTTGCACCGCCTGTTATTTCACCCTTTAGTTCATTAGTTTGCATTCAGAATTCTCAGGCCCAAATCAATATCTTGGACATGGAGTATACTCCTACTTTCTCTTTTCAGCATTAGCAATTCCTTTCTCAGACTAGATTCTTTTTTCTCCTCTTCAGGAAGTTGTTCTGGGCGATGAATAATTAGTGTGTTTAGCAGAACATTAGCAGCTCTCAAATCTCTTTCAAGGAAGAGCAAGGCACCCCCTGGGATGGAAAGATGGAGATAAAAATTAGTTATGGGAACTCCCTTTAGAAGAACAACGCCCCCCGCCCCCCCTTGTTTTCAGTACTACTCATTCTATTTGCTCCTCTTCCAAAGGAGGGAAAGGTATAATTAATTACTGAAGTATTAGCGTTACTACCTCACATCTAGCTTTCCATTGTGCAGACCACTTTACAAGCCTTCTCTCATTTGTCCCCCAACAACTCTGTTTGATAAATAAGGTATTATTATTGTCATTGTATAGACAAGAAAATCAAGATGCCAAGAAAAGTGACTTACCCAAGGGTTATAAGGCTACTAGCTGTCAGAGATAGCATGTGAACCAAGGTGTTCCTGATTTTGTGTCCACTGCACTATTATATTGCACTGTCCCCTCCAGTCATTAGATGCTTGTGAGTGCTAGCTATAGCTCTGCCCCATATTAGTTATTTAACCCCAGGAAATTTGATTGGCTTTTCTGTTTGACCTCTCAAAGATGAGGTAATTCTAGTCTCATTCAGGATAGTTTTGATGACCACAACCTGGTGCATAGTAGGTGTATAATAAATACTTTTTGACTTGACTTTGATCGATGAAGCAAAACACTCTTATGCTACTTGGTATTTTAATAGCTCACATTATAGTCTTAGTGCAGTTTTAAGCTATTAAAACTTGAACCCTACAAAGTGCTTTCTTTACAACCACCCATGAGGTATATAGTGTAAGTATTCTTATCACCTCCAGTTTTCATGTAAGAGTTATGGGATGGAGGGTGGGGGACAAGTGCATGACAGTTGTCTCTAGGTATTTGAAGAACTGTCATGTAGAGGAGAGACCAGTCTTCTATGTGGCCCTAGAGGGCAGAATTAACAGTAGTGGATGAATGTTACAAAGGCATAGATTAGAATCAAGGTCAGGAAAAAATGTCCTGACCAGGGAGGGAGCCCAGAGTGAAATGGGAAAATGGTCTGGGGATGAGTGAATGGCTTCCCTCTGGCTGGAGGTCCTCAAGCAGAGGAGGATGACCACTTGTCAGAGACATCATAGAGGAGATACTGAGCAGATCTGAGCTGGATGAAAAGGTGGATTCTGAGGTAGGTTTTAATTTGATTTTGTCTTTGGGCTCCAAGTCCAGAACTCTTCCCCCTGCACTATTCTGCTGCCCCTCTAAAACAAAGGAATAAATACCTGACCAGCACCTGTCTGGCTGGGTGTCATTCTGCCTTTTCTACTTTTAGAAACCAGCAGTTATTTCCCCTACTTTTCCTGGCTACAGGCTCTGAATGAGACTTCTGACTTGCTCCTGCCTGAAGGGGAAGGGAAAAAGGGAGAGTGTTGGAATGTTACCTTTGGGTCCCATTAATGGTATTAGTAAAATAATGGAACCTTCAAGCAGGCTGCCAGCTACACAGACCTGAAAGGAACAGATAATTAGCTGTAAAGGGGAAGAGGAAACTCTCTAACACTGTTTCTTCTCCTTTCCCCTCCCGTCCCCTCCTCTCCCCTTTCTTGCCTTTCCCTCCCTTCTCTTTCCCTTCCCCTCCCATCCCCTCCCCTGCTCTTCCCTTCCCTTGCTTCCCTTTCCCCTTTCCCTTCCCCTCTCCCTTCCCCTTCCTTTACCCCTTCTCCTCCCCCTCTCCCCCTCTCCCACCTCTGCTTCCCTCCTCCCCTCCCCCTCCCACTCCCTTTCCCTTTCTCCTCCTTCTTTCCCTTTCTCCTCCATCTTCCCCCTCCCTCTTTCTCCCTCTCTCTCCCTCACTCATACTCCCCTCTCTCTTCTCATTAACAGAACAAACTGAAAATCTCTTTCCAGTTCATTGAGGGCTTCCATACTTAAAGCAGTAGTAGCCCCAAGGCTATTAGTGAACACAGTAACCCCTGAATCATATGTCATGCCTGGAGAGGGGTTTCACTGGTGTTCTCTTTGGATTAGACTGGGAAGCTCTAGATTTTAAAGATTAATGAAGAGACTTCAGACTATAGTATGATGCCTTTCTTTAGCAAGATTGTAAAGTAGTTGAAAGGTCTAGGTCAAAAGCAGACTGTTCTCGTTTCTCTCAACATAATCAATTCTTATACCTCACATGTTTCCTAGGTAGAGTGATGTTCCCAAGAAAATATCGACAACTAGTAATTAGCTCATCTGTTTGCTCCTTCTCTTGGCTGGAAGAAGAACAGCATCTGAAAAGTCCTTTATGAATTTCTTGTGTCTGCTTTGCACTGGGTGGATTAGAATGTCAATACTTGAACCAAATAAATGTTATAGTGAATCCAGTCACCTGCCTTTAAGGAGAATCTTTGTGGTTGATGATGTAGGTGAAGAAAGGCAGTGGGAGCTAAGGTTTGAATGGCATTATATCACTAAAGAAACCTTCGAGTAGCTTTCAGAGCCTTATTTGTCTTTATGAAATAAATTCTATGTTTAAGGCAGCTAGTTTCTGACTCCATTGTCTCCTGGGAGTAACCAAGATGAGGGCTAATTCATCTCTACCTTTTTCTGAGATGTCTAAGATGCCCTTAAAGAGTATTAGCAGAGTTTTATTTGCTTCTGGAGGTCAACCCATAACCAATGGATAGAAATTATGGACAGGTTGATATTGACTCAGCATAAGGAAAAATTTCCTAATTGGTTTTCCCAGATGGAATGGACTGCTCTCTGCAGAATCTAGATAAAATCATTGAGCTTGTCATAAAGAAAATTGATAAATCACTTGGGTACCAGTAAAGATGATTCAGTAATTTTAAGGATAAGGAGACAGGGCATCAAGTAAATCGGATGGCTTGTTCACTATGCACTAACCAGTCCATGGAGTATTTGAGGATATTTCGTTACTAGGTTTGGGCATACAAATGAATAAAAACTAAAGTCCATCTTCATCCATTTTGAATTTAATTTCTTAAGACTCTGCTCAAGCATGCAGTTATGCCAAATTATCTAAATACTTTCTAAATTGCTTTAATAGAGCCAGATATTTACAAAGTTGTTAAATTGAGGAGGTGATAATTTCAGAAGGTCTAAATCTCTGAGGTTTCATCAATGTAGGTGAGGTATGCAGATTGCAACCCCTGTATGCCCTAAAAAACCTATTATTTGTGTGATTGTGACCAAACATTTCATCACCTGGTAGTCAATCCGTTAATGAGACCTTAATGAATTTGGCTAGACTGGCCCTGGGATAGCAGCCAAAGACCTGCCAGTAGGTCCATACTTAAAGCCCTTCCAGCTTGGGGAAGTGACCCTGGTCACTTCTATTCCACAGTGAAACATGACAGTAGGAAGTTAGTGGTAGAAGGGGTCATAATACTATCCTAAAATGATCCTTCACTTAATAAAAGGATTTAGCAGAAGACATCTTAATACATTTGTAGTTTGTCTGAGTTTTTTTTTTAAACAAAGTGGACACACACGCGCGCGTGCATACACACACACACAGACACACACACAGACACACAGAGTTTTATCCAGAACCTAGCTGGTTGACACAGTGTGTGGAGTGTTGGACCTGCAATCATGAAGAGCTGAGCTCATATCTCACCTCAGACACTTCCTAGCTGAATGACCCTGGGCAAGTCACTTAGCCACACTCTATGTGCCTCAGTTCTCTCATCTGTATGATGGTGATAATACAAGTACCTATTTCATAGGCTTGTTGTAAGGATCAAAGAAGATTGCATAAGGTGCAGTGCTTTGTGTATATGAATATGAGCTATTACAGCTATTACTTAAAGCATTTTTTCTAGGCATTTGCCAGGTTTCTTTTGTATAGCAATTACTATGCTTTGTCCTATTCTATTCTAAAAATCTTTGCTTTAATTCTCCTAGTCCTTAGGCCACGAGTATTTAATTTTTATGTTTCAAATACCTGTAAAAGTCGTCATGGAATCATAGTGCTAGATGAGGGCTTTGCTATGAATGCATCCACTTCGCTCATTTTACAGGTGAGGAAAATAGGCCCATAGATGTCAAGTGATTTGTCCAAGGTCATGCAGCTGGCTTCTCACCCAGGAAAACTTAAAGTGCTAGCATTTGATTTTACCTTCACATTTTATTGTATTTGTTTTTGTTTTTTTTTGCTTTTTGAAGGGGGGAAGGTAGGGCAATTGGGGTTAAATGACTTGCCCAAGGTCATGTGGCTAGTTTTTTGTGTCTGAGGCCAGATTTGAACTTGGGTCCTCCTGGCTCCTGGGCTGGTGCTCTATTCATTGCTCCACTTAGCCACCTCTTATTGTATTTGTTGTTGCTGAGTCATGTCTGACTCTTCATGACCCCATTTGGGGTTTTCATGGCAGAGATACTGGAGGGGTTTGCCATTTCCTTCTCTGGCTCACTTTACGGATGAGGAAACTGAGGCAAATAGGATTAAGTGACTTGTTCAGGGTAACACAGCTAGTAAGTATCTGAGGCTGGATTTGAACTCACATCTTCCTGATTCCAGGCCCAGTGCTCTATTCATTGGGCCACTTCTCATAGTTTTTATATGTGTGGTTTTCGGCAGTCTGTACTAGTGTCTCCCCTTTTTCCTGAATTACTGTGGTTTGGCTTTATGTGCAAGGATAAGGTCTAATTTACCTTATACCCAATGTTATGGTAGACCAATAGCTGTTTCCATGTGCTAAATAAGCCCGTTAAAAAAGTGACAGCATTAGTACAAGCCCCTGATCTGAGCGTTTCTGTGTTCTTTGTCTTATTAAATGTAACATTCTTGTGGAAGAACGGGAATAATCACCTTCGTTTCTCAGTGGAAGCCTAGGAATGTTGCCAGAGTCTGGATGCTCTTTTACATTTCCCATTTTGTCTTCCTCCCCACCAACCTTTGAATTTCAATAATGATCTTTAAAATATCACTGCTAAGTTCTAACTTGTGATGAGTGGAATGGGTAGAGAAGTCTGAAGACCCACTGACATGGTAATTATAAACAGCAATCCCCTCTAGGGACGATTTAGAATCCCCTTCTTTTTGTTTTTCCCTCCCAGCTCTGTTTATTTTTCTTCTTAAACATTAAATGTAATTCCCGGAGCTTGGTGTTTGTGTCCTGTAAGAGTCCATCTGCTCATGCTACTTTCTCCCACCTGAAGCCATGATGCTACATTTGGAGCTTCATAATCATTTTCACAGCAACTCAATGTGATTTCACACACAGCAGATTATGACTTCAGGTGGGGGTCGCGCAGTGCAAAATGATTAACCCTTTAAGTGCAGAGATCCCATTTTATTCCAATTTCCTTAACAACCAAAAGAAGGGAAGGAGATGGACAGCCTAAAGCAAACAAAGGCAATGCAGGATCCTGTTTAAATGATCTGTTCCAAATGTCCTCCAAACAGACTCTCGAGGAGGTGCTAGAGTTTTTCCATCTTGTCAGTTCTTTGAGACCAGAGGCTGTGGTATATCCATCTTTGTATCCCCAGCATCCAGAACGATTCCTGGCAGGTAGGAGGTGCTTAATAAATGCTTGTTAAATTAAGTTGATATCCCAAAAGTGCTAGACAAATTTTCCTAGGAAGAAAAAGCAAAACACCAATACAAGCAATGAATAAATGAATAAAAAATAACTTATTAGGGTGGCTAGGTGGTGCAGTGAATAGAGCACTGGCCCTGGAGTCAGGAGTCCCTGAGTTCAAATCCAGCCTCAGACACTTAACACAAAAACTAGCCGTGTGACCTTGGGCAAGTCACTTAACCCCAATTGCCCTCCAAAAAGCAACAAAACAAAACAAAACAACAACTTATTAGCAACCTAGTATGTGGTGGACACTGTTGTAAATATGGCAAAAGAAATTAAAAAAATAAGATAGTAAGTACTTGAGCTCAAGGAGCTTACATTCTGATAGGTGGAGACAATCTACATTAGGGGGATGGTGTCCAGGAAAGGGAGTTTTGGATCAGGAAGCCAGTGGGATAGAGGTTTACTCCATAGGTTAGTCAATTGACAATACCTCTACCCGAAGCAATAGTAGCATTGATTTGATTTCTGTGTTCAGAGCGACAGCGAGAGTTGACGTGGAGGGGGACGTACAGAAAGAGCAGTAGTGAAGATAAAAAGGGCGAACAGCTGAATGTGATGTGAAATAAGTTTTTGTCGAGCCATTTCAGTCATATCCTACTCTTTGTGACCCCATTTGGGGTCTTCTTGACAAAGATGCTTTCCATTTGCCATTTCCTTCCCAGCTCATTTTACAGATGAGAAACAAAGGCAAAGAGTAAGGTTAAGTGACTTGCTCAGGGTCACACAGCTAATAAGTGTGTGAGGTCAGATTTGAATTTTGGAAGATGAGTCTTCCTGAATCCAGGCCCAGCACTCTATCCACTTCACCACTTTAGTTGCCTTAATGTAAAATATGAACCAGTAGATAAAGTAGCCTATTAAAGTTTACCCTCACTCACTAATCAAGACAGTTTAGGTCCAGGTTGGGATTGATGATTAACATAAAAGATGGAGTAAAGATGAAGTCCTCACCCAGAATCATGACCAAAGCAGTATGACCTCAAGAATAATAGAAGGTGAATAATGGATTCTGATCAATTCAGGTCTCTCAATAAGTTGACTTTAAAGTCAACAGGTTAGGTTCTTTTGATTGTAGGGGGTAAAAAGGAGGAAAAATTGTATGTGCATATATTTAATATGATCGATGGATTAACATTTCTAATTTTCGTGTAGTTTCCAGTTGGAAAAATGACTCAAGTGCCTTGACATCTTGTCAAAGATGTTGCCATGAGAAGATTCCACAGGGCTCTGAATGCCCAGCTCTCTCTAATTTCTTTCCTTCTTTCTTTCTTTCTTTCTTTCTTTCTTTCTTTCTTTCTTTCTTTCTTTCTTTCTTTCTTTCTTTCTTTCTTTCTTTCTAAAGCAATTGGGGTTAAGTAACTTGCTCAAGGTTACACGGCCAGTCATTATTTGTGTGTGGGTGCTCATTTTCTGAGGTCGGATCCGATCTCTGATCATCCCAACTCCGAGGCCAGCGGAGTTACTCACTGTGCCACCTAGCCGCCCCTCTAATTTCTATCAGTATTCCCAAGTTGACACTGAAAAATAAGAATTATAATGGCTGCCCCATTCTTCTACATGAATGAGGTATTAATGAAGCAAAATACTCAGATGCTCAAATTAGTGGTACCTAATAATTCGGTCCCCTACATAATGGGCTTCACATATGGAAATAGCTATTGGCCCACTATAACATGGGTTGCAGTTACAGAATTGAATCCTCTACAGAGTAGCTTTGTTATCCTTCTCCATTTGTTTCTATAACAATGTTAAGGATTAATTAACTCTTTATGGAAGTGGAGGATCCCAGGTGTTGGTTATATGTTATATTTTGTAGCTTGACAGAGTTATCCTGTCTTTATACCCTCTAATCTCCCAGAGAAGGATGTAAGTCTTCAGCTCCATTGTAAAATTCATGCTCAAGAGACATTAAGGAATAAAAATCCTGCCCTTTTGAATTTTGAATTTCTACCAAGCTTTGGAATTTCACCTGAAAGTCAGGGTGGATGAATCAAAATAGGCAAGTTTTCTCATTATTCTTGGTCAAATTTGATTTTTAATTTGATTATAGAAGTGGCCAAAGGATAGGTAGGGCCCCAAAGACCCTTTCTCCTGTCTTTTGAATAAAGGCAACTTCTTCCAAAAACTATTATCCAAGGATAGCAATAGACACAACATTATGGAAGGAACCCTCTCATTATCTAGTTGTGTTATTATTGTTATTAGGACTTTCCATCAAACCTTGAAAGGGAGTCATCTTATAAACATTTATTAGTGGCTGCTAGGTACCTGATAGTAGAAAATTAGAAAGAACTAGATGTACCCACTTTAATTAATTGACATAATCAGAAGTGTTATACAGCAGCAAGGGTGAAAATTGCCTACTTGAAAAATCCAGGGTCAGATGAATTTTTGTAATTTATATGTCTTCTCCCCCCCTTCAATTACTATAATGATGATCAGAGCCTCAGTATTTTTCCTTCCCCAACCATATGGATTTCTCTTCCCTTTTCTACTACTCTCTGATCTCAATTATGCTATTTACCTGTTATGACTCAGGAAAGGAAACTGGAAATCATTGTTGACTCTTCCCAGAAGACATCATTCCAAAGCATATTCCCAAACAACACCCCCTCCCCCTGCCATACTAGACATCTTCAAGAAGAAAAATGAGGAAAAAAATCCCAGAAAACATTTTCCTAGTAATTCCTCTCTGCTCCTCCTCTCCTCCAGTTGTTAATAGGCTAAGACGCAGTTTAGATACATTTATAGGGAGGATAGCTCACTACAGTGGAGGAGGCAGGATTAGAACTTAGGTCTTCCTCACTCCAAGTATGACACTTTATTCACTGTACCACCTAGCTGTTTCAAATATAGTTGTGGACAAGTCATATCAACTCTTGGTACTTTAGGCACCTTTCTAAGACTATCAGTCACAGAGTAGGTGCTAACCTCCACTGGTAGGTGGTATTTCCTAATGGGGAGTTAGATAAAAATGAAATCCCAGGTCCCTGAATGTGTCTAGCATTGAGCTAGAAGTTGTCAGTTTTCCCTGGAGATAGATTCTCCAGGGAACTTAGTCTGGCCTTCCTTGTGGAGATTAGCTAACTTTATCTGAAGGCACTGATAGAATTTTAGTTTTATAGATGTGATTGAAATCTGTGAATTAGAGAAGTTGAGGCAACCAAGCTCCAGGCATGATCAGTTTATTAGCAAAGTTATCAGTTGCCCATAAATGGGGTACAGGGCTCCTCAGTAACCAAGGACACCCCAGAAAGTCAAGGCAACTCTTTTATAATAAAGTGACACAATCTATTTTTTTTTAGCAACATGGGCATTATCTAGTCACAATTGTCTAGAATCAGAGAAGGATATTGTACAACCTGGAATATCTGACATCAGCACTTCATGAGATACATTTGACATTTATTGTAAATAATTTTCTTCTAAAAGTGGGTGGGTTGACATACAAGAGAGAAAAAGGGAACTAAAGTTGCAGGCTTGAGGAGTTTAAACTCCATAATGAGGGAAAGTAGTAACTTGATTGATTCTTAATAAAATAAAGTAGTGTATCAAGTTTTAACATAGTAATTATCAAGTCCAACTCATTCATTTTATGAATGAGAAAATAGAGATCCAGGAAGATGATGTGACTTGCACAAGGTCACATAGCTGGTAAACTACAGCCAAGAGCCATGATGACTTCAGATTCAGTGTTCGTTCTGCCGGCTCATGTGTTGTCTCCTAACTGTCAGAGAAAATGATTTATGTCTTGAAAGAGTATGGTGAAATGAGTTCAGTGGTTTAGAGATCCTGCCTCATGTTAGTTTTGCTTTGAAGTGGTATAGGCTGGGAAGGACTGTTCCTGATATTACAATAGTCCTCTATTTAAGAGTTCTGTTGACTCATCCCTGTTCTCAGACTTTCAGTCAGGGCAGCCATGGGGCAAAGGGAAAAGTGAAGGACTTTTAAAAAAATTGTTTTTTATTATGAATTAAGAAACCAGGAACATTTCAATATGCAAAGAACACAAGTGATTGTGTTAGAAACTATTTCTATTACATACAATATTAAAAAAACATATATCATATTTAGCATGGTAGTGACAGAATTGCCTTTCTTGTCTGTGACCTTTTCTGAATTTAGTTCATCTGTCTTCTGTGTATTTTTTTAAAAAAGTTTCATTGTTGCCCTTCCTTCCTCCCTCCCTCCTCCCTCTCTCTTCCTGCCTTCCTCTATCTCTCTCTCCTTTCCTTCCCTTTCTTTCTCTTCCACTTTTTCTTCTTCCCTTCCCTTCCCTTCCCTCTGTTCCTCTTCCCTCTTTTCCCTCCTCTTTCCCTCCTCTTCTCTTCCCTCTTTTCCCCTTCCCTTCCTTTCCCTTTCCATCTCTTCCCTCTCCTCCCCTTTCCTTTCCTCCTGTTCCCTTCTTTTTACTTTCCTTCCTTTCCCTTTTTTTCTTTCCTTTTTCCTTCCTTTCCATCACTTTTACCATCCCTTTTCACATCTTCCACCCCCAACAGAAACCCTTTTTCATTAAAAAAAAATCAAGCCACAATGACTTAGTGGATCAGGAGCCAGCCTCAGAGGAAGATATCTATATAAGTTCAGTCTCTGACTTATCTTACCCAAGTCATTTTAGTTCCTTGACCTCTAGACAGTGCTCTAAGACAAATAAATATAATCAAGCAAAACAAATCCACGTAATGCTCATGTCTGAAAAATGTATGTCTCATTCTGCAGTTCCAGGTTATGGTAGGAGGACATAAGGTAGGAGGCATGATACATCAGCAGTCATTCAAAGTCATTGATTATTGCATTGATCTTAATTCTTCAAAGTTTTTTTTTTCCTTTTAGTATAATAAATTGTTCTGCTGGTTTTATCTACTCTACTCTGTAGTCATTCATGTAGGTTTTCCCAGATTTCTCTGAATCTATCATTTTCATTTTGATAGTTTGAAAATTATCAGGGGCAGCTAGGTGGTACAGTGAATAGAACACCGGCCCTGGAATCAGGAGGACCTGGGTTCAAATCCGTCCTCAGACACTTAACACGAAAACTAGCCATGTGACCTTGGGCAAGTCACTTGACCCCAACTGCCCTCCAAAAAAAAAAAAAGCAAAAAAAAAAAAAGAAAATTATGGCAGCTGAATGCTTTGGAAATTTATTGATACATATCCCAATTGATGAACACTGATGTGGTTTCAAGTTCTTCATTATAAAGAAAGAGCTACTATAAATATTTTTGTATGTGTTGGTTCTTTCCCTCAGTCTTTGCTTGTTTTAGGAAATAAGCATGGTAGTGGTGTTGGTGGGTCAAAGAATATTAAAATTGTGTCATTTGAAGTAGAGCTCCAAATTGCTTTCTAGAATGACTGGACCAATTCATAGCTCTTAGTGTGCTTTAAAGTGCCTTTCCTCCCAAAGCTCCTCTGGCAATGACCATTCCCTCTTCCCCCCTCCCCCTTTTTAAATCTTTGCAAATCTTATAGGTGTGAAGTGGGCTAAATTGCCATTGACTGAGCATACATGTGAATATCTGTGTAGGTTTTCAGCATTTAGCCAGCCATTCTCTCCAAGGAATTTGTACTGTTAAGGGATAGAGTGTATAAATTAATACAAATTCAACATTAATATGTGTAATAGACAAATTGAGGATGGGGGAGAAAAAATCTGGATGTGGGAAGTCCTAAATGGAGAAGTGAGTAGTACCTAGGGCCTTCTGTTGTCTGTGTTTCCTTTCTACTCCTTCCATGTGGCTAGGGCCCCTGAGCTGTCTTTTGATTGTCCAGAAGTCCCTGCTACATCACTTTATATGCATAAAAATGATCCCTTTCTCCTCTCCCTTTTCTTCTTAAAATAAATAAAATAAAATAAAAAAAATAAAATACTTTTTGGTATCTTTTGTTTTTCACTACTTTCAGAATTTCTTCCCTCTCCCTCCCAGAAAGTCAGTTCATATAACAAATGCTTTTTTTTTTTTTTGAGGGCAATTGGGGTTAAGTAACTTGCCCAAGGTCACACAGCTAGGTTTTTGTTTGTGTGTACGTTAAGTGTCTGAGGCCGGATCCGAACTCAGGTCCTTCTGACTCCAGGGTCGACGCTCTACTCACTGCGCCACCTAGCTGCCCCAACAAATCCTTTTTAAAGAAAAAAGAAAATGAGGAAGAAGAGACAAAAAAATGGACAAAATTGATTAATACATCAAAAAAGTCAGAAAATATATGCAACCTATCATAGCTGTGAACTTCCCACCTCTGCTAAGGAATGTGGTCCTGTCTTACCCTGTGGTGTTCAACAAAGGGCTGCCATTGGTGAGAGTGGGGTGGTGCAATTATAGCCTCTTTATATATATTCTGTATTCCCAGCAAAATGGCCTACTTGTGATTTCCCCATGACATTCCATCTGGAATGGATTCCCTCATCAACTCTGCATAGCATCCCTGGTTTTCTTCAGAGCTCAGCTCAGGTGACACCTGTTCCATGAGGTATTTCTTTATTCCTCTACCTTCTAAGGTCCCTGTGCCCTGAAATTACCTTGTGTTCATTTCATATCTATCTTGCATATTCCTGTATTTGTACATGTTGTTACCTTGGGTAAAATATAAGCTCTTTATAGGCAGGAACTTTTATTTTTATTTTTGTATAAAGATAGGCTAGTGTCTATCCCAGTGCTGGGTACGTAAGTGCTTAATAAACGTTGGTAGACCAATTATTTCCTTGTGCACCCTAGAATCTTCCCAGGGAGTTGAGAGTCTGCTTTTGGGAGTTGACTGATCTGCTTATCCATTGCCCTCCAGCAGGGATCTTCTTGCCCATCCCCTTGGACTCCTTGTTAAGATGGCAGTCATTTGATGTTGCTTCAGGGAAAAGATACACTTGAAACAGATGCCAACAAGGAGGTGTCTGAGATCTGAAGGGAAACAAAAGCCAGAATCCCAGGGCCAGGTGTGTTGAGGTACACCGTGGAGCCTTGCTGTACATCAGTCACATCTGTAAAATGGACATGTGCTTATGGATGACACAAGGTCATAGTAGGGATGGAGCAGTACTATTATTTTAAAAGATGTGACAAACTAGGGGCTATGTTCATGATAAAAAGATTATTGTTCTCTTCAGTTTTACTGAGTTCTCAAGAGGTCAGAAGAACAACATTATGAATTGTTCATTTCTTTCCTGATAAAACATTTACAGTCAATGCCTGCCCAGCAGTTCATTAAGCAAGGCTTTCTCTCTTTTGTAGCCTGAGTCCTGTGACTACATCATGTCTTTCTTCCTGATTTTTGACATTCACTTTGCTCTGTAAAGCCCAGTTCTGCTTATCAATCATGTTCAATATTAGGTTACTTGCAGAATAGGATCATTATCTTTAATGTTTAATAACTGTGCCACGAAGATAATACAATAAAAATCCGAGAAATGTAATTTAGAAAGGCTTTTGACTCAAGTCTTGTATTTTCCCCACCTCCCAAATCTCTTATAATCTTATCCCTTGAGCCAAGGAAAACCTTGTTTCCTCTCTTCCTTTGACTTGGTCTGTCTTTTTGGTGGGTTCCTGCCATGTCGTGTATCATCTGTCTCAGATGGTCTCTCAGTGTGGGATTGCTGAGAGTAGAGATTGCATTAGGAACACACAATGTCCTGTGCAGGGATAGTGCCTGATTGCAGCAGGGAGGGTGACGAGTGGTTGACTGCAGGAGCCAGGCCTGCTGACGGCAGCAGGTTAAAGTCTGCCGGAATGGAGCCCTGTACATCATGGAGCTTGGTGAAGTGTGGAGAATAGATGACCTGCCTGAACTCATTGACCTTGACACAAATGAAAAATGCCCTCGACTTGTGTGGATGGTTCCAAATGGTTTCCAGAAGCTTTGGAAGCATCAGGGTCTTTTTAACAGAATTTGCTTCTAATTATTACAGATGTCTATTTTAGAGCAGTGAAGCCTTTTTTGGGGATGAGGAATATGAAAGTAAAAAAAAATTCCTTCTATTTAGGAATTCAATTGAAGTGTAATTCAACTCTTTTGAAGTATCTTTTTTTTTGGGAAAAGACATTGTGTGAGCCCCCTCCAAAATCTTGAGGTCGAATGGTACAGACCCAGGATAGCTGCCGATTTGTTTTATTTAGTCCTCTAATATCACTGTGCCCTCAGCATCCTCATTTGAAGAATGTGGATAATAAGAATGTTTGCCATCCCTATGCTTGCTGAGAGTGTGGGGAAGAAGGATGAGAGAATATTCATGAAGGACACCATAGAAATATGTCTAGGTCCTGTCTCTGATGCATACTGGTTGTGGCATCCTGGGCAAGTAACTTAACCTCTCATTGCCTCAGGCAGCCATCTATAAAGCTATTAAATTGGTGGTGAGTTCCCATACAGAAAACTTCCTATGTATATGAAATGACAGTTCTGGACCAAGAAAGAAAAATATCATGTTGGAAGTTTCCCAGAAACTTCAGCTTCTTCCAGAGACTTTGTGGAACACGTGTGAGATCTTGTCCTCCTTCCTTCTCCTTTTCTTAACTCCTCTCCCCTCTATCTAAAGAAAAAAAAAATTTAAAGACCAGACTCTGTCACTATATTTGAGACTTCTAGATAAGTCAACCCAAGCATTTTCCTTACTGGATGTGTAACAGTGGAATAATATTTTCTCAGCACTTCTACAGAACCAGAAAATTATTATTTCTACCACTCTTGAACTGCTTCAATAAACAAATGCATAACAGATATCCTTACTTGCTTTGTTAAGAGAAAAAAACAGGCAAAAAAGTCAATGGGTCTTCATGTAAGCAGTATAAAATACAAAAAGACACAGAGGTGGCATTTTTTTTCATCCTAATGACTGAATTTTCACTTCATTTGCTATGTAAGGGGTCTGTTTCATGGAGAAAAAATAGAAAAGCCCCCAAAGATTAAATGTATTTGAGCACAATGAATGTTTTTCACTGTGTCGTGACTACAGGGATGCCATCTTTAACTTGTGGGAAAAGATAGAAGAAGGGGGTAGGATTCACAAGCTTATTGAAAACACTTCATTCAAGAATGAAATATCAAATAGGAGCATACGTTTAAAAAATCATTAAGAATGGGGAATAGGAAATAGTTGAAAGCTAGAAATTCTCTGCCTGATTGCTCTTGGATCTGATTTCAACTGTTCTGACCAGTTTCATCAATCAGTTCAGTCCAATAACTAGTCATTTCAGTTGGAATTGGACAGATATTTTCTTTGGGTTGATAAGTTATTTGAATTACTTGGTCAATTGAATCAAAAGTCAAATTTAATGCGTGTATAGTCAGATAAATTAGGTTAAATCAGATCAATGATTAAATAGCAATGCTCTCTCTTAAGGAAAGTGCAGGGAAGCTTCTCTTTGTCCTAGATTAGTATCTTGTGAAATAAATAATAAAACTGTCACGGTCTATATCTATTAAGTCCCTACTTGATTTTCCATTTCCCTGATCATGTGAAACTTTTTAAAAGCCACCTTTAGAGATTATCAAAAATATATTAATTTGTTTGGAATCAGGAGGGCTTTATCAGAGCTAGTGAGAAGGCATCTCTTTAAGGTATTTTTTTTTTTTTAGTGTGGTTCATCTCTTTCATAAATTGTACATGGCAGAATTTAGAAGAAACTCAAGCAAGGTATTTTAAAAGGATTTTTTTTGGGGGAAAAAAATAAACCTTTTGTATCTGACCCTAAAGATATTGGACTTGCCTGGGGCTTATCACAGTTGGCCAATAGAAGAATGCATCCATGCATGGAGAATGAGGTTTTTGATATACTCCAGTAACTAAGTCTCTTTAAATGAGGTCCAAGATAGACCTACCATATGCTCTTATTGTTGATTGGCTAATTGTTAAAGTGAAGTTCCCTTATATGTAGCTTAGAATTATTTATCTTCCACTTCTTTAATATTTTAAATATTTTTAATAGTTCTGTACCCCCACTACATCTGAACAGAGAGAGAGTGTGATGAAGATCGTTGAGAATATCATCCACTCACTGACAGAAATCAATGCATTCCTTGTCATTATAGATCTGAAGATATCCAGAGGTTAGACCATTTCTTCTAGACTAATTTCTAAGGGTGTTTATGGAAAAACATCTCTAAAGGGGGGAAATATTTCATAAAGAATCCTCTTCCAGTGACTTGCTTTTGGTTCCTCAATCCATTGGTTGTCCAACAGATTTCAAGTTCTGTGAGGGTGGAGAGACTGTGTCATCTTTGTGACTTTGCTCCCAATACCTCATTCAGTGCTTTTCTCATTGTAAGTGTGCAGTAAACACATTTTCGGTAGTGAGCAGCTAGGTGGCACAGTGGATAGAGTGTCTGGCCTGGAGTAAGAGAGACCTGAATTCAAATGTGGCCTCAGACTAGCTGTATGACCCTGGGCAAGTCACTTAACCCTATTTGCCTCAGTTTTCTCATCTGTAAAATGATCTGGAGAAGGAAATGTCAAACCACTCCAGTATCTTTGCTGAGAAAACCCCAAATGGGGTCATGGAGAGTTGGACACGACTGAAACGACTGGAACAACAACAACAACAAAAGCATGTTACATATAATGACAACTGCTAGCATTTATATAATGCTTTATGATTTATAATATACTTTACCTATATTATCTTATTTGGTTCTCATGACAGACCTGTGAGATAGGGGCTATCATCCCCATTTTACAGATAAGGAAACTGAGCCTTAGATAGGTTAAGTGATTCACTGGGGCTGTGCCAGAAATTCTAGGCCTGGAAGTTTCAAAAAAAAACCAAAAACCCTACTGATCTACATTGATAAAGAGTTTCCTCACCTGAGTGTTTCTGTTTCTACTCTGCCATCTTGATCCCGCCCCCAGTCCTCAGGGTTTCGTGTAGCAATGAAATCACATGTCCAGTCTCTGTCATTGTTTCTCCCCTACCAATAATAATGATAAAATTATTGATTTTATTAACTTTTATGTATTTTATAGAATATATAAAATGACTAATCATAATTATTCATTAATATAGTATATTAATAAAACCATTAAATAAAAATTAATAATAAAATGCTCATCACTCTTAAAATGAATTCTATAAGGAAGACCACGTCCTTGACTCCTACTCCTCCCTCCCACTCCCAAATGTAGAGGTTGATTAGGCCACCTCCAGAGTCCCCTTGGCAATGCCTGCAGACAGCTTCTTTTCCCTTCTCTCTGAGCTTCGTTCTCTGCCCTCCCATCTCTAAGCCAAGCTCCTTACCTTTCCTGTCTGTCTCTTAGTCATCCCTACTAACGTGATAACAGCCACTCACATGTGTCTGGGACTTTTAGATTACAAATACAAAGTACTTTTCTTACAACAGTCCTGCAAGGTAAGTAATGCGTGTGTTATTCATCCCTGTTTTGCCGATGAATAAGTTAAGTCTTAGACAGCTTAGGTGACTTGTATGTCGTCCTCCTAAAAGTAAGTGTTGGAGCTGGTATTCAAACACAGATCTCCTGTCTCTGACTCTAGGTGTCTTCACATTGCTCCACACTGCTCCTTTTATTCATTTCATTTGTACAACAGGATTGTGCCTAGAGCAAGAAGGGACCTCGGGGGCCATATAGTCTAACCTTCTCATTTTTACCTTTGAAGAAATTGAGCTCAAGGCGAAATGACTTACCCAGGGTCATAAAGTAGTGTTGGAAGCATGATTTGAACCTGAGACTTCTATTGTTTTTCTTTCTAAAAGAGGACCACGCACATCATAAAGGTGATGTCTTGACTTCCTTGTGAATTGGATTTAAGTGAGGAAAGCTGCACTTTGTCCTGTATCATTCTAGCCTCATTTCTGGAATTCTATTTTCTGCCAACCCATGTCCATAATTTCTTTCAAGATTCTGGTAAAACAAACAAACAGAATTTCTTTGAGTATTTTTTCCTGATTCACTTCACTGCATTCTCTCCTTTATCTCACACAGCTCATGCCCCATATGCCATGTCACTGGTCATATCTGCATGTTGTGTGTTTTTACCTAGATAGCAAATCCCTATTTCCTTTGTACTCCAAAGCATCCAGATTTTGCTATTCTTAGGCAATGCTAAAAAAATACTTTGTGGGTTTAAAGAGTAAAAACATCAGAACTATAGCTCACTGACTATGTCTAACAACTCAGTGTGGCCGTAAAAATAATACAAGTCTTCTCTAGCAGTATTACCTTCTGAAGGTCTGTGATTTTCCTAGACAATAACTGTGTTTTGGAGCAAGGATTAGGAGCTGTCTGAAAAAGGAATTCTCTAGCTTTTGAGAAATGGGGTCCCATAGAGGTAGATTTCATATGTGCCCAGGGAGAAGTGAAAAGAGAGAATTTATTGTATTGCTGATTGGGTAATAGATACCTGCTGTTTCCCTGCATCCTCTGCTGGCAAGCCTCCCTCTGTGCTGTGTAGAACTCTTGGCATACTGTCTGTGCTCAGAGAAGGTTACTTTAAAAACTGTGCAGACAGAAAGGAAGGAAGAAATGACAGTCCTCAAAAAGCCTCCACTAAAATGACCTTAAATTATAGCCTGGTTTTTCAGGGCAGGAGGGAAAAACTAGACAGGGTTTCAATAAGCAATTCTCAAATCTTGTCTGTCACCTGTCTGGGGTGGACCACTCTTCCCAGGACATGTGTGTTCCATTTCAATGGTGTTCGGAACAACTGTATGAGGGGGGAAAACAGAACGAGGACTTGGGTACTTCCTTTCACAGTTGATTGGCTAATGAGAAGAGCTGTTCTCAGAGAAATGAGAACATGTGTATTGGAAGGCTGCCTTAGCTTAATGTTGCACATGATCCAGGAGGCCAGATGGCATTTTATGTGGTTTTCGCAACTGTGATTTTTGGATTGATCACTAAACCTGTTTGTACTTCTGACCTAGCTGCCTGCCTTTCTTGCAGGCTGAGCCTACAGTAACATACTTTGCATTTTAACTGCTAGAGCGTCCTTTTGAAACCAATGTCTGACAGTGGACATGTTTAGCTATCTACTGGTTGTTTTAGCATGTATCTAACTTCATATTCCACTTAAGAAAGTTAAATGCTTTTTTTTTTTGGATTATCCCAGTAGAACATTTTTCCATCTTGCATTTATGGTCAGGTCTCAGTTTTTCATGTGTGATTTTTCCACTTTATGGATAATTTGCAGAAGAATGTTCATCCCAAGCTGACTTTTTCCTGTTACTCAGATAAGCATTTAAGTTTATCTTCCTTCCTGCTTGGCTGGTGTGTGCTCAGCAAAGACAAACTAACTTTATTATTAACCTAGGACAAAAATAATTAGGAAGGTATGTCCACTGCAAGTAATTATATAACCCAAGTCTAATGTGAGAGATTTAGGGATTAGACACCATTTTAAGCCACATCTCATTGCTGTCATCTATTAGATAATTGACCTTTGGCTATTCAATCTTTAACAGAGCTTTTAAGCCATTTTATTATGTTACTTTATAGACTGATCACACCAAGGGAGAGGTTTTAAGCAGTTGGGAAAGGCACATTGTGAGGATGGCACTGCTCTGGATAGCAGTACTTAGAGCTCAAGAAGCTTCAGTAGCACCCCCATTCCTTCTAGGATAAACTATGAATCTTCTGTTTCACATTTAAAACTTCTCACGATTTGACTCTAAACTATCTTTCTAGTCCCCCTTTTCTACTCCCTACATTCCAGTCAAACTAACCCATTTGCCATTCCCTATACACAGCAGACCATCTAGCTCCCCTCTGAGCCCCATGCCTGGGACACTTCCACCTCAATGTTACCTCTTGGATTCCTGGTCCCCTTCAGGTCTCAGATCATGTCCACATCCTCTCTGATAGCTTTTTCTTGTCCCCCCCAGCACTAACACTCTGTGTCTCTCTAAATTACTTTAAGGGGATTTTAATGTCACACTTTTTAGAGGTTTTGTGAGATTTAAATAGCCAAGATTAGTTGAACTGTTGATATTCTAAGTAGGAGATCCTTGTCTAGTGGACATGCTGCCAGAGGAACTAAGTCATATCAGTCTTGCCGTCCCCATTTACTGCAAATGAAAATAGAAGAAAGAAGGGAAGTTTTTTTTTCCTAAATAGAAGAATGCCTTTTAGGTCCACTTTGGAGAGGCAAATAAAGGAACTGGTTTTATGCACACCCCGGACAGCAAGAAGTATCATCTGATGAGGCTTTTGGTCGTCTTGTGTCTCAGTGTTCATGAGAAACATTTGTAAAAGTACCACAGTGAAAATAATCGTGATATATGTACCAGGATCTCTGGAGGAGGGGGAAGCAGTGAGACATTTTATAAAGAATTCTGTAAGATCCTTCATAAAATGCCTGAAATAATAAAATCGTAGGTCTAGAGCAAAACAACAAAATAAGTAAGGAAATTAGCACAGTCCTGGGTCGTTGCTGTTGTTTTAATAATGAAAAAAACATTTTCACTTGATGGATGTTTAAGTAAGTTAAGTTTTCATAGTCTTTTACAAACAAGGATTAAAGTCACTTTTTACGTCTTATAGAACCTGTAGATGCCCTGCTGCATGTGGCTTCCAGTGCACTGCTGTGATTTCTGCAAGCTGTTCCCTCTCTTCCCTCTGGGATGTCAGAGTTGAGGCTGCTGGTCCCTGGCTGACATTGCTCTGGGTTATTACGGTGATATATCTTGGAGCTGAGCTCGAGCAGGGATCATCCCGTTTCCTGTTGGAATTGATTTTCTGTCCAACTTTCATTTCCTATTGTACGTTCCTGTGGGGACAGTGCAGCTTTGTTAGACAAACGGGGCTTTCTCCTTTGGAGTCATTCCTTGATTCTCTTCAGATGTGCGTTTCTAGAAATGAATAGCCGGGCAGCCTGGCAATAAAGGGGCTGCCTGGCCTATTGGCTTTGAACTTCCTTGGGGTTGAGTGTTGGAGGCCTGGCTGAATCTAGCTTGGTCCTGGAAGCTGGAGATCAGGGATTGTATTGCAAGGGGTCCACTGACTCCTTTTGCAACTTCACTTTTTAGTGCCTCTGATTCCCTTGTCAAAGCAGTGGGATTTTAACACGCCTTCTGCTCACGACTGCTGGGAATTTATTTGCTGAAGTTGAATTGCTTTCTTCAGGCAGTTCCAAAGAAAAGCTATGTTGATGCAAGGTATTGCTTCTGTTTTAAAATGTTTAACACAAATGTTCAGATTAGTCTGTTCTTGAGAGACAGTGTAGTATAATAGCTAGTGCTGAACTGAGAGTAATGAAGACCTCAGCTCAAGTCTCCTTGGATACTTGTAAAATATGGGACTAGGAACAAGTTACTTAACCTCTCTGGGTCTTAAGTCTAGTTGCTAAGTTGTAGATAAAAACCACAGGTACTTGACATTGACATAATTTGAATTTAACACATTTCATTAATTCATCAAACTTTTAAAAAATTAATTATTTTAAAAATTTAATAAACATTTATTTTTTCTCTTCCTCCCTAGTGTGTATTGGGGAGGTGGAAAGGAAGCCCCCTTGTAACAAATATGAGTGGCCAAGCAAAACAAATGACTATATTGGCTATGTCCAAAGATGTATATCTTGTTTTTTACCCTTTATCCCTTCTATATCAGGAGGTGGGGGGCATCCTTCATAATTGATTCTCTGGAACTGTGCTGGTCATTCATTGTGCCTAGTAGCAATTTGTCTTTCTCATTCACTAACCATAGTTTGTTCTGTGTTTTAAGTTTTCTTTCTATCCATTTTCTATTCCACTAAATTCCTTGAGGTCAAGAATCATACTTTTTTTTTTTAAAGTCCTTCTGCCATTTATTTCTCCAGCTCATTTTACAACCAAGGAAACTGAGATAAACACGGTTAAGTGACTTGCCCAGGGTCACATAGCTAGTGTGGCTATTCAAGAAAAGTTTTCTTGACTCAGGTCTGGCACTCTATCCACTGCACCACCTAGCTTGAACTTAGTCCTCATTTATTGAGTTGAATTGAAAGAGACAGTGTTGTATAATGGATCAAGATTGGACCTGGAGTTAAGAAGAACTGAGTTCAAATTCTCCCTCAGACTGTGTGGCCCTAGGCAGGTCAGCTGATTTCACTGGACCTCAGTTTCCTTATTTGTAAAATGAGGGGTTTGGGCTCAGTGATCCCTCAGTTTAAAATTCTGTGATCCTAGATAATTCTCACAGTAGTTTATGTTGGAGAATTGCAGATCTGGGAGAGCTTGCCTTAGGAGAGATGAGCTTGCCCTCTACTGTGCCTTCTGCTTTCAGAATGCTAAGTGCTTAACCCAACACAGAGAGAAAATTTTCTTGGTTAGAAGATGGACAACTAGAAACCTTCCATTCTATGACTGATGCCAACATATGAGAAACTCTCAGTTCATTTAGATTTTTAATTCGCATAAGCAGAACCAACCCATTTGTCAAGATATCTAACCTTAGCTTTGATGCCCTACTGCCTTTACATTTACTTAAGATTCTCAGTCAGAGCCAAAAAGAAAAAAAAAACAAACTTATTTTTCCTTCATGTGCCTTTAGAATATTTAAATTAAATTGGGCAGTTCCATCTACAGACTCTCCTATTTTATTAGGTTTATCTTTTGGTTGGAATTGTGATCTGTTATTACATGCCTTTTTTGCCAACTCATATTAAAACATTTGTTTTCCATTATATTCTTGGATTCATACTTGCAGTGTTGGGTTAACAGTTTAGCACATCTTTCTAAGCATCTAGCATGTACAGTCCTCAGAGGCAAGGATTGTTTGTTTTTTTTGTCTTTGCATTCCCCAGGGTCTTAGCAGAGTGCCTGGCATATAGTCATGTACTAAATGCTTATTGAATGATAACCTGGATTCTGGAATTCAACATGGCTGCCTGCCTGTGTGTGTAGGCAGGGAGCAGGGAGTTAGGCATGGGGGAGGTAAGATTATTGTTGCACCTGGGGTCATTTTTAGCATTGGCAGCCAATCTTCAATTGCCACTGTGACCCTTTCAATCTCACTAATCAACTTGGTTTTGGCTGCATAATCTTGACTAAATGGATTTGGATTTGAGTTAGGTAGTTTTCACTTGGGCAAGTATTGTTAACACCTTCCAAGGAAATCTGAGAACACAGTGGCTTCTCATTTTATTTGAAAAAGCTGTGAAGGAAGTGTGAACAGTGCTTCAGGCAGATCAGGGTTGGGAAAGAAACCCCATGCCATTTTCAGAGCCAGCACTGGTGGGAACCATGTAAATGTACTCTGGCCACTTTAGATGTCTTGGACCTAGTCAGTGCATCTGAATGCATGTCAGTGATTAAGCAAGAAGGGCCTACCATGATTTTTTTGGTGTTTATTCTTAGAAATGGCATTATGCTGGCTTGCTAGATCATGTGGTAAATAGAGGAGGTTGGAAAGAACAAAGCCATCCCACAAGTGCAGGACAAACTGGATGTTTTTCTAAGCTAATGAATGACTTTGTTGGAGTCTTCCAACTCTTCCATCTTTCCTGTTTCAAATGAGTCTCCCAGAGGATAGCACTGTCTAGCAGATCACACTGCAGAAAAGAAAAGTGAAAAATAGCTCTGTTCCCTAGGCATAAACCAGCTACGTATTTTGGGCAATGGGGGCAGAAGGAAGGGGGAAGGAAAACATGAATAGCAAATGTGCTTCCAGGAATAAGAGCAGAATTTCAGCCTCATCCCTTTACGCCAGCATAGAGCCATGTTCACAGAGTACTCCTTTCCTCTACTCCTCCCCTCATAAAAAAAGATATTAAGCATGGAACTCCCATTGATTTCAAAGAGAACTCTGTTCTCTGATCAAGGTCTCTAGGGAGGCACAAGAGAAGAAACAGGCTTAGTGGTTAATAGCAAAAACGTCTGAATTGCCTTGTGAAAGGGGAGACACTGATATTTATGTTCAAGATGGGGTGTAGATGTTCAGGCAAATCGGGCACCTGATAGAAAAATTGATTTGGTGTCTTCTTAAAGAAAGCTGTGTGCGCAACTTGCTTCATAAATTTTCTGTATTTTTATCCAATCCCTTTCTCAACTTTATTAAAGGGAAAAGTGTCTTTCCTTTCTCTTAGGGTTAACCCCACTCAGAGTGTACATGATTACATTCTTTTGAGGACTTAGTTAGAAACATCATCATCATGATCATTTCCCCTCTTCCCTCCTTCTCTTTCTTCTTCCCTCCCTCCTCCCTACCCCCCAACTTTTCTCTTCTCCTTCCCCCCCTTATTTTTGATGGATCCTGTGATTTCATCTGTATAGGAAGATCTTGGTAAGAAATTTTCTACCAATGCAGATCGGTGCCTTCTCTTTAACTTGTACTCTCATGGTTGCTGGGAGCATGAAAAGGCTATGATTTAGCCCAAATCAGCCAGCCATTTCTGCCTCTTATCTGTACTCTGTCACTGTCAATCTTGTTTTCTCTACTGTTGCTGGTGACTTTTTTGTTCCCCCCCTTTTTTTTGCTTTTTGGAGGGGGGAAGGCAAGGCAATTGGGGTTGTGTTTTGTCCAAGTTCACACAGCTAGTAAGTGTTAAGTGTCTGAGGTTGGATTTGAACTCAGGTCCTCCTGACTCCAGGGCCCTTGCTCTATTCACTGCACCACCTACCTGCCCCTGAGGGTGACTTTTTTTTTTATTTGATATTATTTTTATTTATTTCTTTAAATATTACCCAATTACATACGATTTTTTTAAACAAATGCTTTATTAACTTCTGTCTTACATCATTCATTTCCACCAGATTTTGAGTTACAATTATTTTCCCCCCCTGTTTTTCCCCTACCCACTCTCCCAGAATAGCAGTCCCACAAGATATCGCTTCTTCCAATCTGCTCTTTCCCATACCTTCTCCCATACCCCCTTCGACTTTTCCATCAGAGGAAGGTGAATCTCTGTGTTCCAATGCCTGCACCTCTTATCTCCCAATTTCAAGCAAAAGAGTATTAATAGTAGTATTTATATATATTTGAAACATTTAATTTTAAGACCTCAAATTTTAGATCCATTCCCTTCCTCTCTTGTCACCCATTCCCTCCCTCTCTTGTCACCCATTCCCTCTGGGAAGATAAGTAATTCAGTATATGTTGTACATGTCTAGCTATGCAAAACATTACCATAGTAGATATATTGTACAAGGCTGCTTATAATTCCTCCCACTCATCCCCCCCCCAACCTGGTCCATTCCCTACTTGATCCTGTCCCTCTTCTATAGTGGGTACTTCCAACCTCCCCTCCCCCCAAGGATGCCCTCCCATCCATCATCCCTCCTCTCATCCCCCTTCCCCCTATCCTGCTGCAGGTTGAGATATCCCGTTTAGTATGTATGTCATTCTCTTCCTGAACCAAATTCAGTGAGAATGTGGTTTTGCCTTTTTGCCTTCCTATTCTTCCCCTCCCTTGCAGCCACTTCCCCTTGCTTCTTCCACATGAGATAGTTTACCCTACCCTGTCTCTCTCCATCTCCTCTTGCCACTTTCCTCTCTCACCTCATAATTTCACCCCTTGAGTATCCTCCCTTCCCAAAAAATTCAACCTATGCCCTCTATCCATATATAACTGTAACCATATACACACACATTCACATATGTATTCATATGACCACACACCCTTCTTCCATTATTTTCATAGTGAGAAAGATATCATCACTCACAGTTATTGTTTTTCCACATAGGAATGTAAATAGTTCAACTTTGATAAGTTCCTTTTGATTTCTTTTCCCTGATTACCTTCTCAGGCATCTCTTGCTTTTTGTGTCTGGATGTCAAATTTTCTATTCAATTCTGTTTTTTTCCTCAAGAATGCTTGAAAGTCCTCTATTCCACTGAATGACCATATTTTCCCCTGAAACAAAAATACTCAGTTTTGCTGGGTAGGTGACCCTTGGGTTCATTCCCAGTTCTTTTGCCCTCTGGAATATCATATTCCATGCCCTTCGATCCCTCAGTGTAGAAGCTGCCAGGTCCTGGGCTATTCTGATTGGGTTTCCACAATATTGAAATTGTTTCTTCCTGTCTGCTTGTAGTATTTTCTCTTTGATCTGGGGATTCTGGAACCTGGCTATAATATTCCTGGGAGTTTTCTTTTTTGGATCTTTTTCAGGAGGTGATCTGTGGATTCTTTCAACCTCTATTTTGCCCTCTGGATCTAAAACATCAGGGCAGTTTTCCTTGAGAATTTCTTGAAGGGTGATTTCTAGGTTCTTTCTTTGATCATGGCTTTCAGGTAGTCCAATAATTTTTAAATTGTCTCTCCTGGATCTATTTTCAGGTCAGTGGTTTTTCCCATGAGATATTTCACATTGCCTTCTAATCTTTCATTTGTTTGGATCTGCTTAACAGCATCTTGATTTCTCATAAAGTCATTAGCTTCCATTTGCTCCAGTCTAACTCTGAAGGAATGAATCTCCTCAGTGAGCTTTTGAGATTCTTTTTCCATCTGGCAAAGTTGGCTTTTTAAGGCATTCTTCTCCTCATTGCCCTTTTGAGCGTCCTTTGCCATTTGAGTTAGTCTATTTTTTAAAATGTTGTTTTCCTCAGTCAGGCTGTTGACCCTCATTTCATACTTTTCCTGCATCCTTCTCATTTCTCTTTCCAAGAGTTAGTCTATTTTTTAAAGTGTTGTTTTCCTCAGTCAGGCCGTTGACCCTCATTTCATACTTTTCCTGCATCCTTCTCATTTCTCTTTCCAATTTTTCCTCCACTTCTCTTATTTGATTTTTAAAGTCCTTCTTAAGGTCCTCTATGGCCTGTAACCCGCTCATATTTTCCTTTGGGGCTTTTGGAGCAGGATTTCTGACCTCATAGTCCTCTGACTGTTCCATGCTTTGATCCTCTTTGCCCCCAAAGTAGGATTCTAAGGTTGCATTTTTCTGTTTAATTTGTTTCCTTTGCCTTGGCATGTTGCCACTTAATTACTTGACTTTTGGGCTTGTTGCCACACTATGGCTCTGCCGCCAGACAGAGGAATTTTCGTCCCGAACGTGTGGGGGACAAATTCTGTTTCTGGCAAGCTGGAAACCCACCCACGACCTCCACCCAGATCACAATCCAGATCCAGGGAGGTTAAAGCAAGAGCGATTACCCCCCAAGACTGATTGCTGGATCTCCCTACAGTTCGCAGGCCAGGAGCTGGAGCTGCCTCTGAAAACTACAAAATGGCATGTCTCCTCAGGGGCTTCTAGCCCCCAGGGGAGGAAGCCAACGCGTTCCCCAAATACTGGTCCCAAAGTCCATAGGGCACTAACCTCTCACTTTGTCCTAGGTATGTCTGTGTTGATAATTCTGGAATAGCCACAGCTGCTGGTGTTCTGGGGTCCCTCCAGCCGGCTGCTGGTCCAGCTGCCCTGGAGCTAAAACCACTCATGGGGACCTGGGCTCGGCTGTCCTTTCGCTCTGCGCTGTGCTGCTGGCTTCCAGAGCACTGGGCTGGTCCTTCCTGCAGGACTGCTGGGCTGTCCTCAGTGGGAGGTTAGCTTCTCTGTGTTGTTCTGTGGGTGCTGGGGCTCCAGAAGTTGTTCAGAGTCCCCTTTTACATATTTTGGAGGTGATCTGGGGGGAGAGTGGCTTGGACATGCCGTTTCTACTCCACCATCTTGGCTCCGCCCCTGCTGGTGACGTCTTAATAATCAAATCCATCAGGTTCTCAATATATCCTTGATTGCTCTGCGACATTTGATATTGTTGGGAACTTCCTTGTGTTGAAACTGTTACTTCCTTTTGCTTCTGTGATTATCTCTGGGGTCTGTTCTAGTTCTGAATCATCTGAATCTTTCCTAGCCTCTTGACTTCACATTTAATGAGTTTCCCACCATCTATCATCTACACTCTTTAGTTATCTATATACTATTTAGAGGAAGTTAGGTGGCACAGTGAACAGTGTTGAAGTTGGAGTCAGGAAGACCTGAATTCAAATCCTGTCTCGTACACTTACTACCTGTGCAATCAGGCAACCTGTGCAACCTAAGTTGATCTCATTTACTCCCCTGGCTTCAAATACTACCTCTATGCAGAAAAGTTCCAAATCAGTCATCTGGTAGCCCTAATTCCTCATACCCCCTTAATTTTCATTTGCTATTGAATTTCCCTCCTGGCTTGTCCAGCAGGAATCTTAAATTCAGCATCATCATCTTCAGGTGTCTCTTGCCCACCCAACCCAGCTCCTCAGCCCATTTCTTTGCTTACATTTTCTTATTTTAGTGGTACTGCCATTATTATCTCAGTTACCCAGACTTGGAACTTTTAAATCATCTTTTGTCCCCTTATTCCCCTTCTTATCCTACTTCAAGGACTCAGAAATTCATTCCCTCCTTTGGATTCTTGTTAGAGCTACCCTCTATCAAGTCATCAAGCATCTATTAATTGCCTGCTGTGTGCCTGGCACTGTGCTAAGCTTTGGAGACCTTTATAATCTCTTATCTGGATTTTATGATAACTTCCTTTAAAAAAATTTGTAGTTTTGAGTCTCTCTCCCCTCTCCCCCTTCTCTACCAATTGAGAAGGTAAGAAAAACAAAACACACACACACTCTCTCTCTCTCCCCCTCTATCCCTCTCTCTCCCTCCCTCCCTCTTCCTCTCTCCCTCTCGCTTTGTTTTTCTTACTTTCTTAAGGTAAGAAAAAACTCAACAACATATATGCATATATATCTCACATATATAGGAGTATATATATACACATGCACATACACATATATGTTGTTCAGTTGTTTCACTCACGTCCAACTATTCATAACCCTATTTGGGATTTTCTTGGCAAAGATGCTGGGGTGGTTCGCCATTTCCTTCTCCAGTCCATTTTACGGAAGAGGAAACTGAGGCAAACAGGGTTGAGTAACTTGCCCAGGGTCACCCAGCTAGTAAGTGTCTGAGGTTAGATTTGAACTCACACAGAAGAGTCTTCCTGACTCCAGGTCCCACATTCTATCCACTGCACCTAGCTACCCTCTATACATGTCTACAGTCATGCAAAACAAACTCCCACATTAATCATGTCTGAAAGAAAGGAAGAAAGAAAAGAACGCATGCTTTAATCTATACTCTTGAGTCAGTCACCTAGCTGGAGGTGGATAGTGTGTTTCATCATGTGTCCTTTGGGTTTTTTTGTTGTTCATTGTGTTGATTAGAGTTATTAGGCTTTTGAAAGTTGGTTGTCTTTATAATATTGATATAACTGTATGAATTGTCCTTCTGGTTCTGCTTCCTTTACTCTGTATCCATTCACACAAGTGTTCCCAGGTTTTTCTGAACACATCACTTTCATAATTTCTTACAGAACTGTATTATTCCATTGTATTTTCCTGTGTCTATTTGGTTTCTGCCTGAATTCATTACATTCTAAATTTTGCATTTTTTCTACCCACTTTGTGGGGTTCCTGTGGGAATGCAATGAAATGATAGATGCAGTTTGTAGCCCAGTGTAATACCAAGTTCAAAGCCCAATTTGATGCTGTTATTATTGTTATTATTACTATTACTACAAATAGATTCTATCTAATTCATAATTATAGTCTAAAAGATTATTTGTAACTTGCATTTTGGGGATGATGGAACATACAAACAGTATGTGAGTGTGGCTCTGTGTGTGTGTGTGTGCACACGTGTGTGTGTGTATGAGTGTGTCTCAACTCCACTCACAGAAGTTCATTCAATCTAAAATTCCTGAATTATAATATTATGCTGTTACCAACAGAAATATACAACCTTTTATGCAGAATAATATTTCTGTGGGAAAGTGCATTTAGAAATTGACCTTGGGTAGTTCAGAACACACCTCTCCTTGCTGTTACAGACGGGTTGATTTGGGAGATGACAGCTGCCAAGCCATTATTGGGACTATTATCAGGGCTGGTGATATAGCTGGGAGTAGCCTTGGGGATCACCTTCATCTTCTCTCTCTCCTTCCCTCTTGACATTTTCACTTCTACTCTCATGGATTCCATCTTGAGACACTGTGGCAAGGAGTAGGGTTATAATATGGCACCCCAGGCAGTAGCAGGGGCAGCCCCTCTAAAAGAGAATGGACAAAAGGAAAGGGGGAGAGCCCCCAGTATCAGCAGCAGCAGCAGCAGCAGCAGCTGGATGACAAGGGAAGGGGTTGCCTGGGTGGCCATGCGTATGTGAAGTGTGCATAGAAGCCAGACACATGTAGGTCAGATATATCTCAGTCCTTGATTGGTGATTGCCTGTTATCACCTGTCAGTATTGCATGCAGATAATGATACCAGACTGTAGCCTCTGTGTCTACTCAGATTGGTGCCAGTTGGTTGCTTTCTCACACTACAATATCTCCAATCTTTTATATTAGTCTCTTAGCAGACATAGCATACTTTCTCTGGCCATTGTTGTCCACCATGAGAAAGACAGAGTGCCATAGTTGCAAATATAGCTGGCTTGTCAATGGGTCTGAGGCAAATAGAAAGCTGAAGTCTTTGTGGGAAACTTAAAATTCTAAGAGAGGTAACCACTTGTCTTGAACTTCATGTACCTACACATAGATCCTGGCTCTGACCCGAGGTTTCTGGGCCCCAGTTTCCTCATCTGTCAAATTAGTCAGTAAACATTTATTAAGTGTTTGCTATGAGCCAGGCACTGTGCTAAGGGCTAGGGCTACAAACGTGAAAAAGAAAGTTAGTTCCTGCCCTCAGAGAGCCTACAATCTAATGAGAGAAACCTACACAAGAAAGGAAGCTGATGGGAGTGGGGAGACGGGAGTAAATTGGTGATGGTGGGTTATAATGAAGGAGTCCAAAGGAATGTATCCAGGTGAGAAACGAAGAGATGACTGACCTGGGCATCCTCAGCAAATGGAGGTTTGGGGAGGAGCTCTTTGCTCAGCTCTCTAATCCCAAGGACAAAGGATACTGCTGAGGTGTAATACCAAGGCTGATGGGATCTTCAGGATGATGAGGTCCCTAGAGGTGTGTTGGAAAAATCCATCCAAATTATTATTACCAAAATATGATTACCAAATGAGGATCATAATATATTGCACTCTTATAACTATTAAAATGTGAGGCCAGAGCCCATGTTTTCACTCCTCTTTGTATCCCTAGTGCTTAGCACAGTGCCTTGTATGTAGCAGGCACTTAATAAATGCTTGTTAACTGACCGACTCTACATTTATGTCAGTAGGTTATGGTGATAACAATGCCTTGTAATTTTTTTTTTTCCTTTTTGGAGGGGGGAAGGTAGGGCAATGGGGTTTAAGTGACTTGTCCAAGGTCACATGGCTAGTAAGTGTTAAGTGTCTGAGGCCGTATTTGAACTCAGGTCCTCCTGACTCCAGCCAGGGCCAGTGCTCTATTCACTGTGCCACCTAGCCGCCCCATTGCCTTGGCATTTTTAAAGCCATATAGAAATGTGAGGTATTATTACCTTTTAAATAAAATAATAATCTCCTCTCCCTTCCCTTCCTCTTCTCCTCTCCCTCCCCTCCCCTCCCTTCCCCTTCCCTCCCCTGTTCCTCTTCTCTTCCTCTCTCCTTCTTCTGTCAGTACTGGGGACCCTAAAGTTGTAGCATTGAACTTTCCACCCCTTGGAATCTCTCATTTCCCTTGAGGCTCAGCTCCAGTGTCCTTGCTGCAGAGGCCTTTTCTGTTGTTCCCCGTTTTTTGTATATGCTTTGCATACACACGACTGTCATGTTCTTCTGCTCCATATAAACGATTTTTGTTTTTTGTATCCCCAGTACCTAGCATGGTGCCTGGTACATACTGGGTATTTAATAAATGCTTATTGAATTGAGCTTCTCCTTTGGTAAAGTAAGTCTGTTCCATCCTTTAGAGTCCAAATTAATGTCAACCTCCTCAAGGAGGTTTTCCTTGAGTCTAGTCCTTTTTCTGTGATTCTTATAATAATCAAGTCAACAAGCATTTATTAAGCACTTACTGTGTCCCAGGGCTTTGTGTTAAGTGCTGAGAATACAAATACCAGCAAAAAGAAAGGCAAATCCCTACTCTCAAGGAGCTTACATTCTAATAGGGAAAGAACACATAATAGGTAGTAGAAAAGTCAGGGAGGGAATTGGAAGGTCTAGAGTCAGAGGAGAAAGTACAGAGAATCAAGTCTGGGAAAGGAATGAAGGATAAATGGTCCAAGCTTTTCCTCAAAATGAAGGTTCTAGAAGGAACTCACCAAAGGGAGGAAGAGGATGCAGGGGAGGAGGGACCTTCCAGTGTGAGAAGACTCCGGGGGATCTTTTAGGATGAAAAGGCAACTGAGTCATGATGTAGAGAAGTCCACAGAGTCGGGGGGGGGGTGGGAAACAAAATTATTATTATTTTTTTCCTCTGTCAAGCCATAGCTTTCATGATCCTTTAAAGTTTATAGTCAAATTCACTTTTTGCAGACCAGTCAAAATTAGATTTTAAGCCCCGTTATGCTATTCCTGAGATAACTGAGTATTTTTGGAAAAGGGGTGCAGTCTGAACTTGCAATTTCATTAGTACCAATATAGGCAATTTCCAGATGAGAAATCTCTTTCTACCAAAGTAAGCTGGCACTCTTTTTTTTCTGGGGGGAGGGGCAATTTATAGCTTTTCTGAAAGAAAATGGGAATGAAGCAATGGGAGATCGCCCAGGGTCACATAGCTAGTAAGTATGTGGCAAAGGTATGATTCGATCTCAGATCCTCTTGGTTTTTAGACTGGATCTCTATCCACTACACTACATTGTCTTTCCCATTCCTGAATATTGAATTTAAGAAAACAACAAACCAAGCCAAACCTGAGAACACCTGCAGTATGCCAGGCACTAAATAATCTGGGAGAACATTAAAAAAACAAAACAAGACAAAAAAACAATACCTAGAATACCTTGTCTTTTTACTACTAATATTGAATGACAGTAATACTGCTTATCCAAGGACAAGTAACATGAGCCCTAGAAGCTATATGTAAAAGTGCTTGAGTTCCCCAGGGAAAATGTACTGAGTTAATAGATGTTCTAACTGGCACAGTTCTGTGGTTGGACTTCTGTAAGAATGGTTCATTTATCCACTTTGCCTGGAGCGTTCTGACTCATTCCACTAAGTTGTGCTAAGCCTTGATCAGCCTGAATATTTCTTTTTCTCTCTCAAAGAGTCGTTTTGTAGTATCCACATGTACTCAGGGAGAAAACTAAAAGAAGTGATACTTCTTTACATAATCATCGCTATCTTGCATCTAATCCCCATGTGATTGTCATGGAAGCCTTGTGATCAGCTGCCTTGGAAAAGAGGTCAGTTTTATTAGCCTTCATTTGTAGGGCGATAAGTAGAGACAGAGAGATGGGTGAACCATGGAAGATTAAACATGAACCTTGCTGGGAAAAAGGATTAAGAGATGCTTTCTAGGAGGATCTCTGTAAATATAGGAAAATAGAGGAAGAAGAGGGAGCAAGAAGCCAGGAGATAGGGAAGACCTTTAAGAAATATAGATTAGTCTCTCTGTTTACAGACTTTCCCAACATCTAGTTTTTCCTTTTAGACTATCCCATTACCCCTCTAGAATCACAGGAAAGTTCCCCAATCCTAACTTAAGTTCAAAGTATTCTGAACTTTAAGACCTGAAAAGTGCTTTACATATATTATCTCACTTAATTCTCACAATAAACTTGTGAGATAGATGCTATTATTTCCATTTTATAGATGGAGAAACTGAGGCTCAGCAAGGTTAAGTGACTTGTCCAGGGTCACACAGCTAGTAAGTGGCAGAGGCAAGATCCAAATCTGAATATTCCTGTTCCTAAATTTTATCCCTTTCAACATATCATTTCTCTTTTCACCTAAGCATTATGGAAAAAAAATTCCCCCATTGGGTTTAATTTTTTTTAAAGATAATTCATAGGTATATCTCTATGTATACACATACACAAATACACATATGTACATATCTTTTATTTGCAACCCTATAAACAAATTTCTTCAAAAAAAACTATATATAATGGAGACTCACAGTTTTATACGCAGCCCTCTTTTGCTGTTCTTAGATTATGGAAATATTCAAGTTGGAGAGTAATTATTAAATTCAGAAAAACAAAAAAAAATTAAATAAAAAAACCTCATTGCTCCCTCCTACTGCTTTAAATTTTTGATGATTAAAAGTAAGAAGGGAACTATTATTTTTATGATCAAGAAGGGAGCTATTTAAAAACACTAGAATGAAAGCGTAACAGGCAAGACTTCAAATGTAACTTTTGTCTTACAGGGTTTCCTTTTCATAGTTCCGCAAAACAAGTCTGTCTACACATTAGTCATATCTAAAAAAATGTGTATCAGTCTGCACTTTGAGTCCATTACCTCTCTATCAAGAGATGAGAAACGTGCTTTATCATTAGTCCTCTGGAGTCCTGGTTGGTCATTGTCTTTGCATCACCCTATAAAACATCAATGCCATCTTGCTGGCCATCCATTCCGCAGATTATCTGCTGATTCATCCTTTCACCTGCGGAGTTTTTCTAGTTCCTCCTGATTTCATTTCCTAGCCCCAGCCACTTCACACATATCCCTTGGGGAAGACAACTTATTTTTGATAGTTAATCAAATAGAAAATGGATTGAACAAACAGCACTCACATTTTCAAAGATGGAATTGGAAGCTGTCTGTTCCCTCTAGGAGCTAACAGTCTAGTAAAAGCGATAAGATACCATATAAATAACTTTGCTACTAGTTAGTGAATTGGTGAAGATGGGAGAAAATAGAAATACTGTGAGAAATCTGAGAAGAGAGAGCTCACTTTCTAGCTGGGGTATACTTACTTAAGGAAATATGATAGTTGTGTGAGGATTAGACTTGGTCTGCTTGCCAGGGGTAGAGGGTAGAAGCTAGAGAAGGATATTTCAGTTCAATATAAAGAAAAACTTCCTAATAATTAGCAGAATAGACTGCCTTCCATCGGGAGGCAGAGAATTCCCCATCTCTGGAGGTCTTTGAGCAAAGATTGAATGGCAAATAGTTTGTTAGGGTCATCAGAGAGAGGATTCCTGCATCAGCTCTTGGTCACATTAGGTCCTGATCTAATATCTGTTCCAACTCTGAGATGTTGTAATTGGCTTGTGAACATTCTGTGATGCTTCACAGATATGTCCGAGAGAACTTCTTGTGGTGGAGAAAACCAACTGGGAATGGGAACATAACCCTCTAATTTTTCAAAGAACTCACTGAGCAGACACCTTTGGATAACTGGCTTTGCTCATAATATCTGTTGGTTTGGCTTTGGAGAAGACATGACCAGGTAAGGCTGCTTCTGTCCCATCCCCATGGTGACCAGGAAGTGGTTCATATGCCCTGCTCCAACAGCCTCTTCCTCCCCCTCACTTATGTAAATACTGCTCAGACTCCCAGACTGAATGAAACGACATGATAGAACTTGCATTGAAAATGCAACTGATGGCCCGTGTCAGCTTGAGTTAAGAAATATATTTTAATTTGTTTAGTTCTCTGGGGAAATTATTGGAGCCTGCATGTGATAATCAACTTTAACATGAGCTCCCCCCCCCAAAAAAAAACCCTTCTGAAATTATTTGAGTGACAAAATGAGATTTTTAATTTACATAAATCCAGAACTCTTTTCTACCTCCCCCCTTTTTTTTATCTTGGTGGGGGATAGGAGATTTAAAAACCCACATTCGAATCCATTTTCTGCAAGTGATATTATTGTTAGTAATTGTACTGCTAACAGTGATGATGGTGATAAAAATCACCATAAGGCAAGCCTCATTCTAGCACTGTTTGTAACAACTGAATAGAAGTGAGAAGAAGACAAGAGGCCTCTTGGCCCCCACAGCCATAGACCATATTAACAAAAGAACCACATTGCAAAATGGACTGGGACAAGGATCTGGAGATTTTAGACACATCCATCACCAACCACTTTTTGGAAATTTCTCTTGGAAATCATAGGGAAAGACTATTAGGCACTAGAATCAACTGTAGCCTAATTTGAATGGACCCTATTACAGAGTACCTAGGTGGCGCAGTACATAGAGCACTTAACCTAGAGTCAAGATGACCCGAGTTCAAATCCTACCTCATATACTTACTAGCTAAATGACCTTGGGCATATCACTTATTCTCTGCCTCTATTTCCTCCTCTATCAAATGTGGATAATAATAGCACCTATCTCCCAGGGTTGTAGGAAAGATACAATAAGATATGTAACATATGTTATATGTATATATATATATATATATATATGCTAGCTATTAATATCATTATTTCCCTACATGTCACTAATTACACAAGTTCAGATAAAACATAGGTTGACCATCTCAAATCATCTCAAAATCCCACAAGAACGAGCAGTATTGGGCTATAAGTTGTTCTGCACGCGTTGCCAGAATCAGGAATTATTCTTCCCAATAAATGTATAGGTTTATCGATTTAGAACTAGACAAGGCCTCAGAGGTCTTCCTGTCCAACCCTTCATTTTATACATGAAGAGACTGAGGCTCAGATAAGCTAATTAGTTGACTTACTCAAGGTCACATACTTTCAAGAGCTGGGATTCCAGTTCAGCTCTAATGACTCCTGATTTGGGACATTTGCCATTATACCATCTCACCCTTGGTTGCCATTATTGTGGAGATAACAACTAAAGCTCAGGGAGGAAATTGTGGGTTATGTGCACTGGGAGCCTGTGGCTTCCTTTTCATTTTTATTTCAGAGTGCTGCACCCCAAATGAGACCTGGTTTTGGTGGAATAAATTGCCACCCACCCCTTTCCACAAGGTAAGGCCCTGACTTTTTGTGTTTTTTGTTAATTTAGTTAGTAATTCTGTCAGTCCTTCCACAAATACATACAGAGTGCTTCATTTAATTCATTTGGGGGTTGGCTTTCCTTTCAGACACTTTGCTCAGCCTACACTATGGATTTTTCAGCTCCACGGCTGGAGTAGCTCCCTAGTGTCCCAGTGACGGATGACTTTGTCAGGCCTGGTATTGGATCTGTTACATGGTGGTGATGATGTATGATTCCAACAAAACAGGTCTGATTTGGGTTCTCTGTGCTCCCTGATTGCAATTCTGCTGCCATGCTGCTTTTTGCTTGGCTGTTCAAGGAGTGGGACAATAAACCTTGTGACCTTCCAGCCTGGGCCTTTGTTTCCTCTTCTGTATACATTTTGTATGGATGATTTTTTTTTTTTTTTTTGCATGTTGTTGCCCTCATTAGAATGTCAACTCCCTGAAAATGGAGGCTGTTTTGCTTTTCTTTGTATTACTAGAACTCGGCATATGGTAAGCACTTAACAGATTCTTGGCAACTTTTTGGTTGATGGTATAAAATGACAGTGTTGGCCTGGATGATCTCTGAGTTTCCTCCTAGTTGTAAATGAATTCTGAAATTCTAGGTTGCTAAGTACATGATCTCTACTGAGGTATGTTCTCATTCAAGCAGGTAGGTGGCATGGTGGATAAAGCAAGGGGCCCAGAGTCAGGAAGACCTGAGTTCACATTTGGCCTCAGATACTTACCAGCTGTGAGACCCTGGGCAAGACACTTAACCCTGTTTGTCTCAGTTTCCTTATTTGTAAAATTATAATATTAGCCCCTACCTCCCAGGATCATTGTGAGGATCAAAGGAGATAATATTTGTAAAGCACTTAGAGTAGTGCCTGCCACACAGTATATATACTTCATAAATATTAGCTATTATTGACATCATCATCATCATCATTTATAATTGCCCACTTCCCCCAGCAGACAGGTGCATGGAGGGTTTCTTTATAAGGAAGACACTTTTGTTTGTGTACATTTTATTTTTAACATTCATTTTTTTTTAAGCAATTGGGGTTAAGTAATTTGCTCAAGGTTACAGGGCTAGTCATTATTTATGCGTGGGTGCTCATTTTCTGAGGCCGGATCTGATCTCGGGTCATCCCAACTCCGAGGCCGGCGCTCTTACTCACTGTGCCACCTAGCCGCCCCTTTAGGGCAATTGGGGTTAAATAACTTGCCCAAGGTTACACGGCTAGGTTTTTGTTTGTGTGGATTAAGTGTCTGAGGCCGGATCTGAACTCAGGTCCTTCTGACTCCAGGGCCGGCGCTCTACTCACTGCGCCACCTAGCCGCCCCTTTAACATTCATTTTGAAAGAAATTTGAGTGCAACATTTTCTTCCTTCCTCTTATCCTTTGCACACCCATTAAGAAGGCAAGCAATGATATAAATTATACATGTGAAGTCATGTAAAGCATATTTTCATATTAGCCGTGTTACAAAAATAAAAAACAAAACCAAGAAAAAGAAAATTAAAAAGTATGCTTCAGTCTGTACTTAGGAGTTCATCAGTTCTCTCTCTGGAGGTAGATAGCATTTTTCATCCTGAGTCCTTTGGAATTATCTTGGATCATTATATTGATCAGAATAGTTAAAAATATTGCTTTTCTCCTGGTTCTGCTCACTTTACTTTGTATCAGTTCATATATGTCTTCTCAGATTTTTCTGAAATCATCCTGTTAGTAATGTCTCATAGCGCAATAGCATTCCATCACATTCATATTACACAATTTGTTCAGCCATTCCCCAGTTGATGGGCATCCTCTCAATTTTCAATTTTTTGCTACCACAAAAAGAACTACTATAAATATTTTTATGTGTATAGATTATTCATTCCCCCCCGCCTTTTTTTGGATCTCTTTGGGATATAGACCTAATAGCAGTATTGCTAAATCAAAGAGTGTGCACAGTTTTATAGCCCTTTGGGCATAATTCCAAATTGTTCTCCAGATTGGTTGGACCAGTTCGTAACTCCACTAATAGTGGATTAGTGTATATTTATGAGCATTTTCTTTGGAGCTCTCACATCACCTAGGGTGAATGGGTCCATTTATCCCAGGCTTTAGGAAGGATGATGGAAAGAAGCTATTTGTGTTGGCCATTGCTGAGAAAAATAGACCAAACACCTATATACCTCCTGAGAGGACAAAGCGCTGCTAAAAAAAAAGAATGGAAGTTGTTTCTCCTCCTTTATTTGGGTAGAAATGACGAGTTTTCAGAACAAAAGGTGAAAGAGAAAGTTTGATATTGTGGAAAAAGCATTTTTTTCTGGATTCTGAGGACCTGGACTCCTCAAATCTGCCTCTAATACTTAGTAGCTATGTGACAGGGCAAATTGCTTCGTTGTTTTTAGCTGCAGTTTCCCTGTCTGTAAAATGAAGTGGTCGATTTGCTGGCCTTCTGAGGCCCCTTTTAGCTTCAGATCTTATGCATGAAGAATGATAGTTGATTATAAAGTACTTTATTAATGTCTCACCCAGTAAATCAGCAAGTCATTTTTAAGCATTTACTTACTATGTGCCAGGCCCTGTGGGTACAGGTATAAAAAAATGAAACAATTCCTGCTCTCAGATTATTATCCCCATTTCATAGATGAGAAAACTGAGACTAAGAGAAACTGATTTGGCCACAGTCTCAGCTACAGGAGCTGGGATTGGAACCCAGGTCTAGTAACTCTAAGTCTAGTGCTTGTCTCATTAAACTACATTACCTTGGTCTCTGGAACCTTGGATCCCATTGTTTCTCTGCCTGTTTATTGTTGTTGTTGTTGTTTAGTAATGTCTGATTCTTCATGACCCCATTTGGGGTTTTCTTGGTAAAGATACTGGAGCGGCTTGGTGTTTCTTTCTCCAGATTATTTTACAGATAAGGAAACTGAGGCAGAGTTAAGTGACTTGCCCAGGGTCACATGGCTAGTAAGTGTTTGAGGACAGATTTGAACTCAAGAAAATGAATTTTCCTGACTCCAAGCCACTGAGCCACCTGGCTGCCTAGTACATAGTAGGTACTTAATAAAAGCTTTTTGGTACCCCCCCCGCATTGTAGCCCAAGGTTATATTAGCTCTCTTGGCTGCCCTTATCAGGTGCCTGGCACATGGCTGTGGCTGTTCAGTTGTATCCAATTCTTGGTGACCCCATGGACCACAGCACTCCAGTATTATCCCCGTTTTTCTTGGCAAAGATACTGGAGTAGTTTATTTTCTTCTCTAGTGGATTAAGGCAAACGGGGATCAGTGACTTGCCCAGGGCCACATAGCCAGTGTCTGAGCCTACACTTGAATTCTGGTCTTTCTGACTCCAGGCCTGACACTCTGTCCGCTGTGCCACCTAACTGCCCTTGTTTATGCATGAAACTATTCAGTTTGATTGATGTGCACCCTTCTTTCCTGCCCTCTCTTATCTTCTTGTCCCTGATTGAGTGTTGCTGATTTGCAGATGCTGATGTTTCAGGGAAGAGCCTTCTGCAGTGATCAGTTAAGGGTCAATGGGCTTAAGTTAGAAAAGATCATGGATCAGTTTGGGGCTCTTGGTGTGTGCATTAGAACTACCCAGGGAAGTGGGTGGCTCTGTAAACTGTGGGGAATGTAGTCACCCCCCCCCCCAACACCTCTCTTGTCCTTAATCTTCTTCTGCTCCCTACCTAAAGTCAAAACATGTATAGACTCAGGAGTTTTGCTCTCTGGTGCCCAAGGAAAACAAATCTATTTCTTTTTCCCCGAGGAACTTTGAAGCTAAATAGAGAAGACGGGACAAAACAGAAGCAAATTATGCCCTGGACCCCTTTGGTGTTCTGGTGAAGTCTGTGGACCCTTTCTCAGAATAATGTTTTTAAGTGTATATTAAAAAAAAAACATGATTGCAAAATAAACCAATTATACTGAAATAATTATCAAAATATTACAAAAAGATAAGTTCATGGCCCCAGGTTAAGAAATCTTTGCCACACAACTAAATTCATTCAGGACTTCAGGATTGCCACTTACATATCTGCTAAATGTGAAATCAGAAGGCCTGACTTTGAATCTTGGCTTTGCCATGTAGGTGACTTTGGGTGAGCAAGCCATGTCACCCCTCCAGGGCCTCAGTTTTTCTCATCTGTAGAATGAGAGGATTCAACTATGTGATCTCTGAGAGCTCTTCCAGCCCAGGGAGGAGAAACTCTCTCACAGTGACCATAAGGAGCTGTCTCCTTGATGTTTTAAGCCCCAGGTTGTAAAGAGCAGAAAGCCAAATCCAAGCTGACCAAACACCACAAAAGCCACAAAGACAGGTTCAGTGTTATTTATTCTACATCCTGGGACCCATCTTCCTATGCATTCACTTGCCAGACTCTGAGTCTCCAACACTTGCATCTGTCACCGTTCAGCATTAATCACTTAACGGGAGAAGATGGAGTAGAGGCTCCCATTTGCTCAGCGTTTCCCATGAAGGCTTCTGCCACTGGCCATGTGCCAGGCCTGACAAACAGCCATTAATGCAACTTGGCATAAAACGATGGGGTTTTTTGAGGTGACTCCGCCGGAACATCTTTTCTGCCTGGCAAAATAATTATCATGCTAACTTTTATTTTTCACAAAAGAAAATTTGATGGGTATTTTCTTTTAAATAGATTATAAGATGTGACTGTGTCTCCAAGGTTTATATGCAGGAGTGTATGAATCTCTGTATGTATGTATGTATCTCTCTCTCTGTGTATGTGTGTTTTTCATGCTGCCTTTGTCCTGTCTGCAGGGGAAAAAGAAAAAAAGAAAATCCTCACAAATTACTGGGCCGCTATGAAACCATATGCAGCAGTGCAAATTTTAACTCTTGTTCCTCAAAACTATGTCTGTGAGAATAAAATACTGTTAGGCAGTGTGGCACAATGAGCAGGCCTTGGAATAAAGACCTGAATTCTAGTCCTTTGACTAGGTTGTTGTGTGACTCTGGACAAGACCCTTAACTTCTAAACTATATAACCTATAAACTTTAGTTTATAGCTGAGTTGCCTATTTGCATTGATGGGAGGGAGGTTCCCCATAGACAGTGCCCTACAGGTATAAGATAATGGTCTGGCCCTTCCCTCCCCACTCCCTGGCTAACTCCACCCTCTACCTCCCAAATACTCAAACCTACACAGGTTTACTGTAAGCACAACTTAATACTTTCAGTGGGGGAGGATGGATGGGTATGAGATATCAGGTCTGGTCTACTGCTTAAATACTATACTGTTTCCTCACTATTGGAGACAGAAGCATTCTCTATGGAAACTTCATTACCCATATCCTGACACTTACAGAGTGGTAACTGCACTTTGATACTTAAATATAAGCATATACATACATACATATTGACATGACCAGTATAGAAATTTGTTTTGCTTGACTATGCATATTTGTTCCGCGCCCACCCCCCCCCCCAATGGAAGAGAACATGAGAAAGAAAATAGATTTTTGTTAACTGAAAAAGAAAAACTTTAAATTAAAAATGAAAAAAAAGAAATAAAAAGCACAATAAAATATATTACAAGAAATTAAGAAAGTCAGTGTTACCATGTCATTAACTTCAAGAGAAGTGAGTTTGAGAGTGTGTAGGTGTGTGGATCAGTGAGTTTATGACATTTCTTTTTTCTAAGGGGGTGGGAGTTTTTGAAGTGTCTCTGAACACAGTGGGAATAAGATAGAAATAAGAAAAGTTAGTCTGACTCAGTGTTACTCTTCCTTCTCATATAAATACGCCCACTACTAATCATACCTGTTCTTGCCAATTTATAAAAATGTTTCACAGATAGATGACATGAAATATGTAAAAGAAAGGTGTACTCTTAGGAAGGTGTTACAGAAGCCAAAGTATTTTTTTTTTTTTGGAATGGTTCACAACAGTGAACTGATGACTAAGTCTGCTACTGTTTTTCTCTAACAGTTTTTTCCCCACAAGGAAAGACATTGTCTCTTTACTCCTCTGACTCATTGCCTTCATCATGTCCTTCAAACACTTAAAGAAAAAACATACAGAATTAGGAAGAACACAGCAAATGTGAGTGACCTCAATTCATAAAAGGGAGATCTTGAAAGAGTATGGGTAAGCCCAAGCCATTTCATTTTCTTCTGTATGGATTCAATTCAAAGCACTGGGCCTACCCAAAGTAGGCCAGTTATCCCATTTTTTTTTCGTGGAAGTAATGATTATTTCAATAGGCTCATTATTTCATCGATGTGTATATAGTTAAAGCACCTTCTGCTATTTTATTTCATTTTTATTCCCATCCTTCCATGAGGATTGACCCCAAATCATACTGTCATAGATTTCAACCCATGATGGATTGTAAAGATCATATAATCTAACTCCCATCACTTGACAGATGAGAAAACTGAGATTTATAAAGGTTAAGTGACTTGTCCAGGGTCACATGTGTCATAGGTCCATGGGTCTTCTTGATTCCATATCTAACCTCTATCACTCTATGCTCTCTCTCAATGTGGAGACCTTCCTCTGGTTCCTTTAATATTTTAGGTATCCAAGTGTAGCATTCAGATTGTTAATGGTTGTTTCATGCTGTATGTGATCAGGCTACCTCCTTCTCTGTCTATACTCATCCTGGATAGTATTATTTATACCACTTATTGAAACCCATATTTTCAAGGGAAGAACAGTCTTTGAAAAGGATGAATCTTTCATCTTTGCAGAAAGTCCAGCCTGTGACACTGAGGCTGGTGCTTCCTTACTGAGCATGTTCCCACTCTATGCTTTTAATTAAAATGAAAAAAGTAGAGAAGACTTAACAAGGAATTGAGTACAGGAGCTAGATGATGGGGGAGGTTTTCGAAGAGTCAATGGCAGGATGAAGAACAATAGAAGAGCAGAGAGAGATTATGATGACTGGCATTGATTAGTGACTGGTTGCCTGCATACTTAGTCACTGTACTCTCTGATGCTTGGATGGGGGTTGTTCAGAGTTCTTACAGATCTTCAGAAGGACAGACAGATGCTGGATTGAAATGGGATGGGGGTGGGTGGTTTCTCTAATTAACAAATGAGGAAGACGTCTTAGAAATAGATCTCATGTGATCCTGGGGCTAATTGATACCACTGGCCATTCCAGGGCCTTTTAGGGAAAAAAAAAGGAAGTACTTTACTGTAGGGCATGCTATAAATCTAGGTATTTTTAACTTTGTCAGTTAGATGGCAGCATAATCTTAGTAGAAAAGGGTGAACTGGTGGGTATGAAAGCATACCTTCTCTTCCCAAGTCTTTCACTGACTGCCCTACTTGGTGTGGGCACAGCCTTGGTGTGGGTAAGGCTTTAGCTTCTTCTTGTTGTACAGGATAGTTGTCAAATACAGATAATGAAACTGGCCTCTAAGCATCATCATGAGTATTTTGAACTCACCAGGTGAATTTGCTATTGCTGTATTCAAGTCCTTGTATAGCATGTCCAGACAAAAAGAGACTGTGTACCTTAAAATTGTTGATGACTTGTGACCCTTTTAGTGTGAACACCCTCCAAAGACTTAGACTATGGGAAGAAGAGGTTAACACTAGACCTCGAATTCTTATCCTAGGATTTGTGAACTTAAAAGAAGTTTTCCATATATGTATTTCTTTTTTTTTTTGTTTTGTTTTCTCTTTTCTTTTCTTCTTATTTTTTTTATTTTTTTTAAACAAATGCTTTATTAACTTCTGTTTTACATCATTCATTTCTGCCAGATTTTGAGTTACAATCATTTTCCCCCCGTTATTCTCCTACCCAACCTCCCAGAATAGCAGTCCCACAAGATATCGCTTCCTCCAATCTGCTCTCTCCCATACCTTCTCCCATACCCCTTCGACTTTTCCATTAGAGGAAGGTGAATCTTTGTGTCCCAATGCCTGCACATCTTATCTCCCAATTATAAGCAAAAGAGTATTAATAATAGTATTTATATATATTTGAAACATTTAATCTTAAGACCTCGAATTTCAGATCCATTTCCTTCCTCCCTTGTCACCCATTCCCTCTGGGGAGATAGGTAATTCAGTATATGTTGTACATGTCTAGCTACTCAAAACATTATCATAGTAGATATATTGTACAAGGCTGCTTATAATTCCCTCCCTCTCATCCCACCCCCCACCTGGTCCATTCCCTACATGATCCTGTCCCTCTTCTATAGTGGGTACTTCCAATCTCCCCTCCCCCCAAGGATGCCCCCCCCCCAATCAATCATCCCTCCTCTCATCCCCCTTCCCCCTATTCTGCTGCAGGTTGAGATATCCCATTTAGTATGTATGTCATTCTCTCCCTGAACCAAATTCAATGAGAATGTGGTTTTGCCTTTTTTTTTCCTTCCTATTCTCCCCCTCCCTTGCAACCACTTCCCCTTGCTTCTTCTACATGGGATAGTTTACCCTACCCTGTCTCTCCCCATCTCCTCTTGCCACTTTCCTCTCTCACCTCATAATTTCATCCTTGAGTATTCTCCCTTCCCAACAAATTCAACCTATGCCCTCTATCCATATATAACTGTAACCATATACACACACATTCACATATGTATTCATATGACCATACCCCCTTCTTCCATTATTTTCATAGTGAGAAAGATATCATCAGTCACAATTATTGTTTTTCCATATAGGAATGTAAATAGTTCAACTTTGATGAGTTCCTTTTGATTTCTTTTCCCTGATTACCTTCTCAGGCATCTCCTGCTTCTTGTGTCTGGATGTCAAATTTTCTATTCAATTCTGGTTTTTTCCTCAAGAATGCTTGAAAGTCCTCTAGTCCACTGAATGACCATATTTTCCCTGAAACAAAATACTCAGTTTTGCTGGGTAGGTGACCCTTGGGTTCATTCCCAGTTCTTTTGCCCTCTGGAATATCATATTCCATGCCCTTTGATCCCTCAGTGTAGAAGCTGCCAGGTCCTGGGCTATTCTGATTTGTGTTTCCACAATATTGAAATTGTTTCTTCCTGGCTGCTTGTAGTATTTTATCCTTGATCTGGGGATTCTGGAACCTGGCTATAATATTCCTGGGAGTATTCTTTTTGGGATCTTTTTCAGGAGGTGATCTGTGGATTCTTTCAACCTCTATTTTGCCCTCTGGGTCTAAAACATCAGGGCAATTTTCCTTGAGAATTTCTTGAAGGATGATTTCTAGGTTCTTTCTTTGATCATGGCTTTCAGGTAGTCCAATAATTTTTAAATTGTCTCTCCTGGATCTATTTTCCAGGTCAGTGGTTTTTCCCATGAGATATTTCACATTGCCTTCTAATCTTTCGTTTGTTTGGATCTGCTTAACAGCATCTTGATTTCTCATAAAGTCACTAGCTTCCATTTGCTCCAGTCTAACTCTGAAGGAATGAATCTCCTCAGTGAACTTTTGAGATTCTTTTTCCATCTGGCAAATTCGACTTTTTAAGGCATTCTTCTCCTCATTGCCCTTTTGGGCCTCCTTTGCCATTTGAGTTAGTCTATTTTTTAAGGTGTTGTTTCCTCAGTCAGGCTGTTGACCCTCATTTCATACTTTTCCTGCATCCTTCTCATTTCTCTTTCCAATTTTTCCTCCACTTCTCTTATTTGATTTTTAAAGTCCTTCTTAAGGTCCTCTATGGCCTGCAACCCACTCATGTTTTCCCCTGGGGCTTTTGGAGCAGGACTTCTGACCTCACAGTCCTTTTCCGCTCTATGCCCCCAAAATAGGAGTCTAGGGTTGCATTTTTCTGTTTCCTTTGCCTTGGCATGTTGCCACTTAATTGCTTGACTTTTGGGCTTGTTGCCACACTATGGCTTTAAGGCCAGATAGAGGAATTTTCGTCCCGAACGTGTGGGGGGCAACTTCCGTTTCTGGCAAGCTGTAAACCCACCCACAACTTCCACCCTAGATCACAATTCAGATCCAGGGAGGTTAAAGCAAGAGCGATTACCCCCCAAGACTGATCGCTGGATCTCCCTACAATTAATTGCAGGCCAAGAGCTGGAGCTGCCTCTGAAAACTACAAAATGGTGTGTCTCCTCAGTGGCTTCTAGCCCCCAGGGGAGGAAGCCGACGCATTCCCCCAAATACAAGTCCCAAAGTCCATAGGACACTAACCTCTTACTTTGTCCTAGGCATGTCTATGTTGATAATTCTGGAGTCGCCACAGCTGCTGGTGTTCTAGGGTTCCTCCAGCCGGCTGCTGGCCCTGTCGCCCTGGGGCTAAAACCTCGGCTCACGGGGACCTGGGCTCTGCTTGGCTCAGCTTCCTGCGCTCTGCGCGTTGCGCGCTGCTGGCTCCCAGACCACTGCGCTGGTCCTTCCTGCAGGGCTGCTGGGCTGTCCTCAGCGGGAGGTTAGCTTCTCTGTGTCGTTCAGTGGGTGCTGGGGCTCCAGAAGTTGTTCAGAGTCCCCTTTTACATAGTTTGGGGGAAATCTGGGGGCAGAGTGGCTTGGATGAGTTGTTTCTACTCCGCCATCTTGGCTCCGCCCCCCCCTCCATATATGTATTTCAATGTAATTAGTTTCTTTTGTAATCCCATGTATTTTATTGTATGCATTTAAAAAACATTCTGAGAAGAAGTCTGTAGGCTTCACCAGGCTTCCAAAGGAGGACACAAGAAATGTGTCAAGAACCCCTGCTCTAGACAGAGCACACAATTTAAGGTAATAGGCCTTTGACACTACTGCCTAATCATTGTTGATGAAGAGAATCATAATAGCTAGCAATTTATATCACATTCATTATATAGTTCTTTAGCCATTCAGGCATATGTGAGTGTTTGTTACCTCTGTGGATCATATTGTCCATGGGATTTTCTTGGCAAAAATACTGGAGTGGTTTGTCATTTTCTTCCCCAGTGGATTGAGGCAAACACAGGTTAAATGTCTTGCCCAGGGCTACAAAGCTAGTAAATGTCTAAAGGTAGATTTGAACTTGGGTCTTCCTGACTCCAGGCCCAGAGCACTATCCACTAAGCCATCTAACTGCCTTTAAGGTTTGTGAGCTGCTTTACAAATATCTCATTATATCCTCACAACCCTCCCCCTCCCTTGAGGCAGATGCCATTATTGTCCTATTTTATAGATGAGGAAATAGAGACCAACAGAGATCAAGTGACTTACCCAGGGTCACACAGCTAGTAAGTATCTGAGGCTGGATTTGAAGCCAAACATACCTAAATCAGTATTTTAATTCAAACCTAATTTAATTCAAACCTAAGTTCAGTGCTTTATCCTGTGCCACCCAGCTACTTTCATCTATGAGAATGATAACTAACATTGCTATAGCCCTTTGAGTTATGCAAGGCTGTTTACAGACTTTGTCTTGTTTAATTCTGACAATAACCCTGTGAGTAGGTAATTCCTAGAGATATCACTATTCTCTTCCCCTCCCCATTGGCAGATGGTGAAACTGAGGCTGAGAATGCTTAAACGATTTGCTGAGTGTCACAGGGCTAGTAAGTGTCAGGTAGGGTGTGAAGCCAGATTTTCCAGACCCTTGATCTACTGGACCACACTGATATCCACATGAATAAATTTGGAAAAGGTGCCTAAAACTAATAAAGGGCTCATCTTTTTGGTAAGTTCCAGGCTTTAGAAGAAAGTGGAAAGAATATTTACTGCACCCTTAAATCTACAAGCCAGATGGAGAAGGTTGGGAAAGATTTCACTTCTAAAAGATCCTTAAGGATGATGAACTTCAATTAGTATTCAAATTGTGGAGTGTAATCCTGCTTAGAAAGGGTCTGCAACTCTCCACATTGAGCAGTACAGAAAAAGCAATGAATTTGGAATCTGGGGACCTTTTGTCTCACCCTAACTTTTTCTGCTCCCTGTCCATCTGACCTCAGGCATATCACTATGTCTCAATTTCCTCATCTATAAAATGAGAGGACTGCACTAAGGGCCTTTCCAGGTGATCCTAACTGCAAATAATCTCCTCAAAGCCTGACTTTTTTCTTGCATTATCTGTTATTGATAGTGAGTTTTTTCCTAGATAGCATAAAGGGTAATGAAGCTTTATGCTTGTATAGCCTTTCACCTACACTGAAACATCCAATCCTCCCAACAACCCTGTGATGTAACTACTCCTTGGCTTTGAAGAGACACCATTGGTCTGTCTGTTCTTTGTCTCTGCTGAGAATTTGGATCATTGACTTTCAAACCCTTGGTAGACTCCTTTCAGTAACCAAGGACTTTGGAATAAGGTGAATAAGTTCACTGATAGCTGGAAAGGGGACTTAGAGATCATCTAGTCCATCCCTTTAATGTTACAGGTGAGGAAACTGAAGTTTAAGTGACTTTTTCAAGGTCATACAAGTAAGTAGTCAAGAGCAGAGCTAAGGTACGACCTAGATTCTCCAATGCAAAGTTGACCAGTTAATCCCAGGACTTTATGAAACTTCTACTCAGTGCTAGTCCCAGGGCTCTTTCCACAATACTGTGTAGCCTCTGCCAGATGTGTCAAATACCCTCCAGAGTTTGGATTTGGATTTGTTCATCCATCCATCCATCCATCCATCCATCCATCCATCCATCCATCCATCCATTTGTTTACTTATTTGTTTATCTACCTATCTATCTAATATATCTATCTATCTATCTATCTATCTATCTATCTATCTATCTATCTATCTATTTCTGAATTAGGCAGAATATGAGCTGGAATAAAGGAAGTTTTTGATGGGACTACACAATGGTGCTACTTCTATGGGTACTTTGTTAATCACCGAGGCCTTAGACGGTCTTTCTAAGAGGACTTGGGATCTGTGCCTAGGGGAATTCTAGATTGCAGAGGAAGAGTGCACTATAAAATGCAAAGTAGTTTTGGTTGGGATCTCTCTCTCTCTTTCTCTCTCTCTCTGTCTCACATACACACACGGAATTTTCCTTTGGCTTGATGCATAAAGTGTGGTGAATAACTTGAGATCACTTGCATATCTGTCTTCGTTCACTTGAGACATTACCTGCTTTTCTGCAGTGTGTTTGGAGCATGTGATGAGGTTCTAGAATACCTGTTAGGTACCACAAAGCCCATCTCCCTGCCAAGGCAAGAAACAAGAAGGTCTCCCAGGCAGAGAACAGCCAGAATCATAGTGATACTAAAGGCTTGTTGAGCCAAGGAATTGAATCAGAGCTTTCAGGAAGAGAAAGGGAGTTAAAAGCTATGTGGGAAAAGGGATACTGGAAAGACCGTATTTCACAATTCCATTCATCCAAGTTCCTCCAGACAGCCTGAAGCTAAATGTGTGGTTCAGCCAGTTATATAGATAAGGATAACTGGGTAGGAATTGTTTTTTTTTCCTCTCCTCTTTTATTCAGAATTGGCTGTTGACATTAATGATAATAATAACTATTACTATAGCTAACATTTATTTAGTACTTACTATGTGCCAGGCACTGAGTGAGCCAAATTTGTCAGTCTCTTTCCTCGGCCTGCATGGACACAGCTATATTGCATACAAAATGTGTTGTACACAATTTAAATAATTTGTGGTTACAAATTGCTTGATACAGGTTCCTGTTTATAACAAGTCTATGAGTTAGATTCCCACTGCTTTGTTGTTGTAGGAGGAGGAGGAGGAGGAGGAATCTTATACCTAATATCATGGAAATGACTTGTTTTCCAACCAGCAGGCTTGTTTCTTGTTAAGGTTTATAGTGTATACCTATAATTTCCCTTTGGGAATAATTCCCAATACCTAGTCTGGGAAGTAGTGCATCATGGTGGATGGAGAGTTCACCTTACAAGTAAGAAAGATATAGGTTGAACTCTTGCCTCTAACATATATTGGCTGTGTGACCCTGGCCAAGTCACTTAATTTCTCAGTACTTTAGGCAACTGTCTAAGATGACCAGTTGCAGAGAAGGTGCCATCTGTTTTGGTAGAGGGAGTTTCCTCACCTGGGAGTATTTCTGTATAAGTAAAATCACAAAGTAAGTCCCTGTCCCCTCTGAGTAGTCCACAGAAAATTTCTAACAGCATTATTATCATTGAGTCTCAGAGCTCTGGATTTTTGGGGGTCGTCTGGTCTTTCTTCCTACCTCCAGGAAGGTGAGCTTCTAAATCATTTAACACACATCACATGTTCATTACTTACTTTTTAAAGCAAAACCCCAAAGAACAATCTGTCCATTGTCCTGCAGCCTGTTTTCTGGTAGAATTAGGAACTGTTGCCCTAGAGGGCACAGACTTTCACAATGGGAGGGTCTCCCTTATGCTTGCCATATTTATATTGATAGAAAAAACCCAAAGAATTATAAGTAATGTCTATAATATTACTGCTCATCTTGACCTTGGGCCTCAATTTCAGTGGAAGAGAAAGAACTAATACTTTAAATGTCAGTTTGAAGATGCTGAAGGGGAATAATGAGCCACAAGAAGACATGAATTTATTATAAAGATGGACAGAAATACAATCCATCCCCTTCCTACCCTAGTTCAGGGCTATTTTAATAGCCTCCTAATTAGTCTTCTTGCCTCAAGTCTCTCCCCACTCCAATCCATCCTCCACACAGCTGTCAAAGCCATTGTATTAAAGTTCAGGTCTGACTATGTCACACCCCTACTCAATAAACTCTGGTGGCTCCCTATTGCCTCCAGGAGCAAATAGATCCATTTAACATTAAAAGCTCTTTATTATATGGCCTCAACCTATCTTTCAAGTCTTACCATGGTGTTGCTATATACAAAATAAATAGAAGATTTCTTTGAGGGAAAAGCACTAGCAGCCTGGATTGTGAGGGGAAGAATCAGGAAAGGCTTCTTATTGAATATCATGTCTGAAATTACTCCCCATCTTGTGCTGTACAGTTCAACCAAACAGACCTTTTATTTTCTTATATATGACATTCTATCTCCTCTTTCTGTACCATCTTTGTACTGGCTGTCTCTTATTTCTGGAATGTTTTCACTTGTCCCATTTGCCTCTTAGAATCCCTCATTTCCTTCAAGGCTTTGAATAACAGGTTAAGAAACTTGAACTTTGGAGGCAGCTAGGTGGTGCAGTAAATAGAGCACCAGCCCTGGAGTCAGGAGGACCTGAGTTCAAATCCAGCCTCAGACACTTGGCACATTAGCCGTATGACTTTGGGCAAGTCACTTAACCCCAATTGCCCTCCAAAAAGCAAAAACAACAACAACAACAAAAACCCCCCAAAACCTTGAGCTTTACTTGAGAAATAGTAGGGACCCACTGATTTTTGAGCAGAGGTGTGATATGTGTGTATTATATATATTTACACATATATATTTCATATATGAAATGAAATGTTTACTGGATATTGTTAATGCAGATTCAAACAGAATAAGGACTTATATGTGTATAACCTATATCTAATTGCTTGCTTTCTCAGTGGGGTGGATGGGGAGGGAGAGAATTTGTAACTCAAAGTTTTAAAAATGAGTGTTAAAAATTTGTTTTTTCATGTAACTGAGGAAAATAAAATACTAAATAAATTAAATATATTATGACAAATCAAATAAGGACAAGTTTAACATTTATAACTAACATAAGGCAATAGGATCTTATGGGATGTCCCTAAACTGCTTTTGGTTACATCAAGAAAGAGTTAGGTTATATGTAAGTAAGAACTTGTAAACCATAATAAACTGTATTACTAATTTGTAAGAACATGTATTTGTAAACAGTATTACTAACTGCAATTTTTTAATGAAACAATTTGTAAAAGAAGATTAGTAAACAGTAGAAAATCTATTGAGATTGAGTTTTTGTTCTTTTAATAAGGATTCAGTCTTGGATGGGACAATCTTTCCCAGCGGCAGCAGACATTTCATTTACTTACTTAGGTCATTTGTTTGTTGCTGTATCTTATGTCATCTTTAATTTTAATTTCCTTCTTATGAGTCTTTAACCAAATTTCTTTGCAAAGCAACTATGAAGAAACTCATCTAACTAAACAAAACAAATCCATATTTTGTTTGGTGGTTTAAAAATGTTTTAAACAACAAGACTTTTGCCCTTTTAACAATGATAGAGTTTTAGAGCTAGAAGGAATCATCTTGGGTCTGGGACCATCTTGGGTCTGAGCCCCTCATTTTCCAGATGACAAACTAATACTCAGAGAAGCTGAGTGACTGACTTGCCTAAGGCTGCTGAGCTAGTTAGTGGCAAGGCTGAAGTGGGGAATTCAAGTGTCCTAACTCACAGGCCAGTGGCTTCTCATTATACCATTCTCCCTCTGGCTAGGTAGTAAACTAGATTGATCATGCACCCATAAGGAGGAGCCCTGTTTGGGGCAGATGCAATTATATACATCCACTTTAAAAGGCAGCTCAGGATCACTTGGAAGGAGAGATGGGGAGAAAAGTGATAGAGAAACTTGAAACTCCAGAGTTTGTTTTAAAAAACCCCACCACAAACCAAACCCCAAACTAACTGCGTCATTTCGTTTTCAGGGTGAGTGGTGAAGAGCTAGCTAGGTGGCACATTGGATTGTTAGATCCTTCCTCAGATACCTACTAGCTGTGTCACCCAGGGCGAGTCACTTAATCTTTTCCTTTCTCAGTTTCTTTATCTGTAAAATGGGGATACTCATAGTACCTGCTTCCTAAGATTGTTGTAAGGATAAAATGAGATAATATTTCTAAATAACTTTACAGCATGTTAAAGTGCTATGTAAATGCCAGCTATTATTATCATCAATTATTATCAGTGCTTAGTATAGTATCTTAGCAAGTAAGTAAGTGCCTGCCTTTTAGGTAAATAGGACAGCTAGTGTGCAGTGGATAGAAAGCTGGGCTTGGAATGAGGAAGACCTGAGTTCAAATTTGACTTTAGACACTTAGTAGCTATGTGACCCTGGGCAAGTCATTTAACTTCTTTTGGCCCTAATCCACTGGGGAAGAAAATGACAAATCACTCCAGTGTCTTTGCCAAGAAAACTCCAAATTGGGCTCACAAAGAGTCAGATACAACTGCAAAATGGCTTTACAACAACACCTGGTAGGTGCTTAATAAATGTTTATTGATTGAAGTAATGAACATTTGCTGTCTAAATAAAAATTGAGTACAGTCAATTAGTAAGCACCTACTATGTGTCAGACACCTTCCTAGGTGCTAGGGAAACAAAGTCAGAACAATCTTTCCCCTAAGAAGCCATATAGTCTCTCTAAGGAAACAACTTGTACACTTATTGTTATAAAAATAAATGCAAAGTTATATTGAACCAGGTAATTCCTGCCCACAAGGAGTTTACATTCCACTGACAAGCTGGAAAACAAAGACTAGAAATCTGGAAAAGGTTCCTGAAGAAGGGAGAAAGATCTATTTAGAGACTGAGAAGTGGTGGAGTTAATAGAAAGGTATTTCCTTGGATTCTAGAAATTCTTTTAAACCTTTGTTCTAACTGGGACGTTTTATGGTTGATAGATATAAAGGAGAATTATTATTAATGTTATAATGCTAGTCTGAATAATTGCTTTTTGTTTGAAAAGCACAGATCAGGGCATGGAGTGGCACACATGCCCTCTTTTTAGTCAAGCCCCTCTGAAGTTAACTGAATTCCTTTAGCTGTGCTCACCTCAGCAAGCATCCCTATTCACTTTGTCACTGTGACCCACGTCTTACCTAGAAGGAGTTTAAAAGCAGTGGCATTTGACCCATAGCCTCAGCTCCATTTTAGTGATGGGCATATCACAGCCATATGAAAAATATATCTTCTCCCCAAAATAATGCTTTCTATAGTAGTTTGTGAGCTAAAAATGCTCATTGGGTAAGCATAGCTTCCAGCAAGATTTGAAAACTCAGGCGCTCTAGTCCAGACTCACTTTAAATATTATCTTCCCCAGTTTCTTCCTTTCTACCTTTTGCCCCAGGTTTGGGTGGAGAGTTATAATGTTGTAACTGCAGATTGAATGCTAATTGGGATAGAAATGTATGAAAATATATTTGAATAGGTATAAATAGGGAAACATATAGATAAATATAAACATTTAAATATATAAAATATGTAAAAATATATAAATACATCACGTTGCAGATTTAATGTTAATTGGGAAGGAAATGCTGACTAGAATATGGCTTGATGGGTTAAGCTGAAGCTCTTCCATTTGTCCATAGGGAGCTCTGTGGCACGAGAATTCCAGATTTTCTCTGAGAGCTTTTCTCTGCATGATTTTATGGTAGTGTTCCTCCTTGTCACCCCCTTTGGCTCACAGAACAGTACTGATCGGCAATGTGCATATAGCTATATGTAGATGTTTGGAACTAGGCTTGTGATTTCAGCAATGATGTGAGGTCCAGGTGAGGAGACACTTGTTCTGCAATTTATAATCTTAAAAAAGAGTTGATTTGGGTATGTGTGTGGTTGGGGGGAGAGGAGAATAAAGAGATAGGACTTGACCCTAGGTCTTCCTCTCTCTAAAGTCTACTCTCTTGCTAATATGTTATGTTGACTCTTGCCAACATTTTAGTGGTCATTAAAGATCTTACTTAGGGATGGTAGGTGGTGTAGTAAATAGAACTCTGGACTTGGATCAGGAAGTCTCATATTCCAGAGTTCAAATCTAGCCTCAGACACTTACTAACTGTGTGACCCTTGGCAAGTCTCTTACTCCCGTTTGCCTCAGTAAAATGAACTGGAGAAGGAAATGGCAAACCACTCAGTATCTCTGCCAAGAAAACTCCAGATGGGATCATGAAGAGTCAGACATGGCTGAAAACAATGAACAACAACAATGGCAAAGACAATAATGATTTTACTGCCATAGGTTTCTACTATGTAAAACCTGTGTTCTTAAAAAAACAAAACAAAACCAACTAACTTGGCAGAGAGTGAATCACACCTAGCATTCAGCTCAGTCACTGGGAACAAGTCCAGTTAATTTCTTTGGTGCATGGTGTCCAAACTCAAGGAGGGTTGATTGTTGTGGTTAGACTGCCATGGCCTTTTCATCTCTTTATAGTCATCCAAAAACCAGCAGTGGGTGGGAAATATTCTTTTTAAGGACAGCTGGATTGTGCTGTGACAGAGCTCTGAGCTTGGGGTTGGGGTTGGGAAGACCTGAATCCAAATCCAGCCTCAGACATTTACTAGCTGAGTGAACCTGAGTAAGTCACTTAACCTCTGTCTGCCTCAGTTTCCTCAAGTGTAAAATGGGAATGGTAACAGCACCTTCCTCTCAAAATTGTTGTGAGGATAAAATAAAATAATATTTGTAAAGTGCTTGGCATAGTTGCTGGCACATTGTGGTTTGTTGTTCAGTGGTATCTGACTCTTTATGACCCTGTGGACCATAGCATGCCATGCCGTTCCATCCTCCACTATCTCTCAGAGTCTATCCAAGTTCATGTTTGTTGTTTCCTTGGCGCTGTCTTTCTGTCTCATCCCTTGTAGTCCTCTTTTCACTTTGCCTTCAATTTTTTCCAGCATCAGGGTCTTTTCCAATGAGTCCTGTCTTCTCATTATGTAGTCAGAATATTTAGGCTTCCATTGAATAGTTTGAATTAATTTCTATAAGTCCTTGGTACACTTAATAAATACTTGTTTCCTTCCTTCCCTTCCTCCCTCCCTCCCTCCCTCCTTCCTTCCTTCCTTCCTTCCTTCCTTCCTTCCTTCCTTCCTCCCTCCCTCCTTTCCTCCTTCCTTCTTTCTCTCCTTTCTTCCTTCCTTCCCCCCCTCCTTCCCTCCCTCCTTCCCTCCCTCCTTCCTTCCTTCTTTCCTTCCTCCCTCCCTCCCACCCTTCCTTCCTTTTTCTGGTGGTATAATACTATCATTTTAATTATTGTAGACTCATGTTTAAAGATTTATTCTTTTAAATAAGATACTCCTAGATCTGGATTGCTGAGGTTATTCCATATCTATTAGGACAAATCTCACTGCATTCAGGCCTGTCTATCCTGTATGACTCTGGTCCCCATCTTCTTAGAAGCTCACCACAGGGGGCTATCCGTCATGTGAGGCCTAGCCTTACTTTCTCTTGACATCTCAAGGATACCCAGGTAGTGCACAGACTGCCTATCAGTTATCCTTTGATCCTGCCCTGTGATTGGCCCATCTTCTCTTTCACTCATACAGTTCCTTGATGTTATCTTTCACTTTGATTCTCCTTCCTAATTCCTTGTTTGTGATGCGTTGCAGCTTGTTCACTCCCACCAGGCCTCTGGGTGACATTCAGCCCAATCTTATGAGGGTTATTAAAAAGGAGTGAACAGAATGCTAGGGATATTGCTTGTCTTTGTTGAAGAAAAAAAAAACACAGCAAATTCAGCGCCTAAGATTTTCCTGTGTTAGACAATGAAACCGAAGGAGGACTTGATTGTATATGCCTGAAAAGGAAAAAAGATTAGATTTTGTCTGAAGGTATAATGCTAATCATTTTAAATTTGGGTGCATTTGCTTGGCCTACATACGAGTTTTTTAGATAAAAAATCTCTTGAAATGAAATGCCAAGAGAATTTTTTTAAGGTGTTACTTAGTCGGAAAATCATTCCTGAAGGCTTCACATTTAATTACTTGTCAAGTTGCTGTCACCATGAAACCATTTTGACTATAACAAAATCAAAGCAAAGAAATTGGTTGGTGTCTTGTCCTCTTTTGTGTCTTAAAGTCATATTGTTAACTCCTAGAACAAAAGAAAGATTGAGCATAAACAGTAACTATGCTGTATTAAAACTGGCAGAAGTAGCTAAGTGGCACAGTGTCAGACCTGGAGTCAGAAAGACCTGAGTTCAAATTCAGCCTCAGGCACTTACTAGCTTTTGGGATGTCAGCTGGGCAAGCCACTCAACCTGCTTGCCTCAGTTTTTTCATCTGTAAACTGAATCTAAATAAATATATGTCTGAATAAGACTCACGTTTTCCTGACTCTTAAAGACTATAAATTGAATAACCATTATAGATCTGCATTGGTAAAAATATTTTTCTCCTCGAGGATATGCCCCAACATTTGGTCTGGACCAAAAAATTATGATAGCATTAGAAAATTTGGTAAAAAAAATCTCATATTCTTCTTATGGAAAAGATGGATAGATGTGAACTATATGGCAATACAAGTAGATAGATTTGAAACTAGTTGAATGAATGGCTGGTCTAAAAGAGTAATGATTAATAATTCAATGTCATTTTGAAAGGAGATTTCTGAAGCAAATCCCAGGGATCTGTACTGATTAACATTCTTTAACAATGCCTACGATGAAGGCACAAGTGCCATACTCATTAAATTTGCAGATGACACCAAATTGGGAGGAATATTTAACACTCTGGAAAACTGGATCCAAAAAGAGCATTGTATAGATCTAAGATGAAATTCAATTCCAATAGACCTAAAGTTGACTTGAGTTTAAAAAAACCATTTTTACTAGCTCAAGATGGGAAGGCATGATTAAATAGTAGTTTGTCTGAAAATGATCTGAAGGTCTTAATGGATTGCAAATCCAATATGAGTCAGCAATGTGATATGACAGCCAAGTGTTATATGACAGTTTCTAGGGAGAATTATGGAGATATTGGTCCCTCTGTTCTATATCCCCTTCTTGGTAAGACCACCTTTGAAATACCGTGTCTAGGTCTGGGTGCTCTAGTTTAAGAAAAACATTAATCAACTGGAAATTCTTCAGAGGAGGACACCCAGAATGACAAATGACTTTGATTCTTAATGGAAATTTGTTGATGCAATCAGAGATATTTAGCCTGGAGTAGGGGAGATTTTAGAAGAGCATGGAAAACTTTGTCCAGCTATTTTAAAAGCTGTCAAGTTGAGCCAAATTAAGAAGCACTCATTAAATACCTACTAAGTACCTGGCAATGTGCTTAAAGGCTGGGGTTTTTAGATAGTTTTTAGAAAAAACATGGCCCTCAAGGAACTCACACTCTAATGGGAAGAGTGATTTTTGACTCAGAGTGCTGAATTAGGGGCAATGGGTAGAATCTGCAATGAGTCAAATTTGAGGTTGAAGACAAGATAGCAATGTCTATTAGTGGAATGGGTTGCCTCACCAGGTGATGCTACTTTCTTGGGTATCTTCAAGTAGAAGCTGGATGACCATTTGTCAGGTATGTTATAATGTGCCTTCTCTTTCCCCTTACATATGGCACTCCTTAGCTTGTCTCTGTGCTTTCACATTGGTCATCCCCTGTGCCTGGAATCAGTTCCATCCTTTCCTCCACTTCAACAGCATCTTTTGCATGAGACCTTTCATGATTTCCTTAACTCTCATGTCTTCCTCCAACTACCTTGTATTTACTTTTGCATATACTTTCATTTTTACCGTATAGTCTTGTTTATGTCCTTGTGATGTCTCCCATTAGAATGTAAGTTTGAGGAGTGACTAGGTGGCGAGGTGAGTAAGAGCGCTGGCCTCAGAGTTGGGAAGACCCGGGAGGACCTGGGATCGGTTCTAGCCTCAGTAAATGAGCACCCACACATAAATAATGACTGGCCATGTAACCTCGAGCGAGTTACTTAACCCCAATTGCTTTTTTTTAAAAAAAAAAAAAAGAAAAAAAAAGAATGTAAGTTCGTTGTGAGGAGAGATTGTTTCATTCTTTGTACTTATATTCCCAGCGTTTAGCATAATGCGTGACATGTACTAAGTGCTTAATAAATGCTTGTTGGTTTATTCCTTTGGGGTCTTGGTTGGACTGGATGGCCTCAGAGGTCTCTTCTCACTCTAAAATTCTGTGATTATTTAATTATAGTAACAACACTAACAAGTTCAGTGGTGAGGGGTAAAAGAAAGGAGAAGATAGAACAAGGATTTGGCAACTGGATAGAAATGGAAGATGAATGAAAGAGAGAGAGAGAGAGGATTCAAATGATATTAACAAAGTTTCCAATAGGAGTGACTGGATAAAATGTTGGTGCCACTGAGAGAAATGAGAAATTCAGAAGAGGATTAGGTGTTAGAGGCAACATCATAAATTAGATTGGGGTCATGAATCAGACCAAGGGAGATGAAATTCTGAATGCAACATACGAAATCATTCTAATGAGGAAGGAAATGGAGAAGTGTGGATGCAAAGAGAATTCATTGACCAATTTCTATTTTTAAAGGACATGTACATAAAATGGAAGCAAGGATAGGTAAAAATATATTGCCATGATCCTTTAGATAGAGGAAAGAATCAAAGAAGGGATGAAACTATATCACTTAGGTGGATGGGACAGTGATAATAGACAACAGAGTAAAGGTAAATGTACTCAAATCTGATTTTGTTTCTGTTTTCTCTGCCCAGGAAAATAATTTTTGGACTATAAGAGATGGGAGTGTGTTGTGATAGATAACAGGGTTAATCTCAGATAAATTATATGATGAAAGAAAATATAGTTGTTTCTGTTAAGTTCTAGTCACAAGACTCAGAACTACATGCCAGGTTACTGAATGAATTGGCCAGTGTGATTGCTTAAACTGCTGTGATGGATAATTTGAAACTTTTACTCTTTAGAGGAATGGAAAAGAGGTTTCAGAACTGGAGAAGATGAAATCTCCAAGTTTTCAAAAAGGGGAAGAGTTCTGCAACTAGAAAAGTGTAGGTCAATCAGCTTGATTCTAATTTCTGGTAAAATTCTAAGATTATTAAAAGAGGTAGTTGTATACATTTAGAAAATGAATCATAAAGAACCATCATGGCTTCATTGAGAACAAGTCATGCCATACTAATCAATTTTCCTTCCTTCCTTCCTTCCTTCTTCCTTCCCTCCATCCCTTTCTCCCTTCTTCCCTCCCCCTCTCCCTCCTTGCCTTCCTTCCTTCCATCCATTCATCTATCCATCCATCCATCCATCCATCCATCCATCCATCCATCATTTTTAAGCTTTAATGGTACTTCCTGGCTATCTCTATATCATACCTTCTCCACTTGGACCATCTCTATCTCTTTCCCACTAGAACCTTGGACTCCATCCCTGGCACCATCCTGGATTTTTATCAGAGGGGATTCACCTTGTATTGCCCAGTAGAGGTCTACCTCACTTCCAGGACATCTTCATACCACACCATGCCACCACATGTGTCATGCCCCCTTCCTCTCCTAACTCCACTTTGTGTGATGTCTTCCCCTATTATATTTAAGCCCCTTGAAGGCACTATGCTGCTCACTTGTATTTGGATCCCCAGTACTTAGAATAATGCCTATCCACTATAGTGCTTCCTAAAAGCACTGGAAATAGAAGCCCCAAATGAAAAAGCCTCCACATACAAAGAAACAGCTAAAGAAAGAGGAGAGAAGGCTAAGGATTTACTATTAGCAGTTAATAATTGATTAATTTTCAATTTATATGTTTCTTGTTATGTACAAACTTTCTGTTAAATTTCTCTTAGAAGTACATAGAATAGGGGCGGCTAGGTGGCGCAGTGAGTAAGAGCGCCGGCCTCGGAGTTGGGATGACCCGAGATCAAATCCGGCCTCAGAAAATGAGCACCCACGCATAAATAATGACTAGCCGTGTAACCTTGAGCAAGTTACTTAACCCCAATTGCTTTAAAAAAAAAAAAGAAAAAAAAAGACAAAATAAAAGAAGTACATAGAATAAATGTCAGACCCAATAAGACACATGCCATTTTCAGATGTTCCTCCATCAGATGAGATGGCATGGGGTGAGTAGAGGGAGGTGGGGTGTCATTTAACAGAGACTATAAGGAGAAAGAGGAACCTTAATGGAAAAGATAAAGAAATAGGGATTACAATAACTATGAGAGGAACATATCAGTGTCAGTCAGAGTGAAGGCAACTCTAACCTGGATATGCCAATTTTAATTTGGAGGGAGAATACTTCTAAAGGAATTCGGTTATTGGTCTATTAATTGGAGGAGACTAGTCAGTGTTGCTGTGTGTAGCTGACACTGGAGACATTCTGAGGGAGAGAGAGGACAGATTGAAATCAGCCTCAGAGGAAAGCATACCCATATATGAAGACAATGCAAAGCTAAAGGCTGATTTTTAAAAGAAAGGAAATACCAATAGCCTAGTTAAACTAATAGAAGTCTTAACCAGGTAAAAACTAGGTCTTAACCTACCTATTTAGACTGAGGCTGCTGGAGGAATTGCAAACTTGAAGGGGTTCTTTGAGGTATATTATAGCAATATCATACAAGGGATAGACAACTTTTGGCCAGGGGTTGGATCTGTCCCCTTGGTTTTACTTTCACTAGTACCAGTCTAGTGTAGGCCCTCATCACCTCTGCCCTTGACTCTTCTAAAATCCTTTTAGCTACTCTCTTTGTCCTCAGTCTCTCCTTTGTACAGCTCATCCTTCATATCACTGACAAAGTCATCTTTCTAATGTATAGGATCATCTTTAGCACTTGACTGTTTAAAAAACTTCAGTGACTCTCTATTGCCCATTGAATAAAACCCAAACTCTTGAGGCCAGCACCAAGGTCCTCCATCATCTGGTTCCATCGTAGCTCTGTAGTGTTATTTCTTAGTACTCCTTATTGTGGGCTATATATAACAACCGAACTGCCCCTCAACATCTTTTTGCCCTGGTAAATATATCCCATGTTTAAAAGAGATTCCTTGAGCTCCATGGCACTCTTCCCCCCCACTTCCCCCCCAGCCATTGACATCCTTCCCCTCCTTCAAGGCTGAGTTCAGATGTCCCTTTGTTCATCAAACCAAATCTTACCCCCTTACCGTCATGCCCTTCCAAGTAGAAGTGAGCTCTTTTTCCTTCTGAGACCACTATTTGACCTCTCCTATGCACTTATATCTATATCAATTGTATTAAATGGTTTGTGTCTTGTTGAATTGAAACTTAAAGGACTATCTTTAATTTCATTGATAAATACTAGGCGAAGGCCCTCTGAATGCTGTCAGAAGCTCCTCTGGGGAGTAACTGGGAAAGAATGAAAGAGAAGTAATGAGAAGACCATGATTATCTGGAAAAGACATTTTAAAATTCATTAAGGTAGATGAAAACAGAATTAGGAGATAATGGCTCCAATACTATTTTATGCTATTTGACTTTCTGGAATCTTCACATTAATTTTTCATATTAATTTCTTAGTGTTATTGGCTTATAAATAAAGAATATGGTGTTTGTGTAAGTTCTTTCTCTCTAATTTATGGTAACTCAAGGTGTGGTTCAGATATGACGTGACTCACCCACATCACAAGGCAACTCTGTGATACATTGGATAGAACACTGAGCCTGGAGTCAGGAGGATCTGAGTTCAAATCCAGATTCAGGTATTAACTAACTGTGTGATCCTGGTCAAACTTTTGCCTGGCTCGGTTTCCTCATTTGTAAAATAGGGATAATAATAGCACCTACCTCCCAGGGTTGTTTTGAGGATCTAATGGGAATTGTAAAGTGCTTAGAACAGTGCCTAGCATAAAAGAGGCACTATATAGCTGTGAGCTATTATTATTATTTATTATTGTTATTTTTACTAAACTTTCCAGCTCCTGATGGCAGTAAAACCAAAGGGCCCAATAATGAATATTCTTATTAAATTTATAGAAGCTTAAGTAAGACTGAATGAGACAATGTGGCAAATATAGAGGATAAAACTGTCCTCTGAGTCAGGATGACCTAGATTCAAATCCCATCTTTGACATATACTGACTATATGACCTTGGGTAAGTCACTGAACCAGTGCTCTAGGTGATCCTCAACATTTTTTTTATATCATGAACACATTTGATAACTTGGTATAACGTCAGATTATGGACCCCTTCTCAGAATAATATGTCTAAATACATAAAATAAATGCATAATACAAAATACAAAAATAAATACTTAAAGCACATAGGAATCCAAGAAAATTGAAATGTTGTTATTAAAAAAAAACCCTAAATTGAAAGACCTTGTCTTAAGAATTCAGGCTGTAGGGGTGGCTGGGTGGCACAGTGAATAGAGCACTGGCTCTGGAGTCAGGAGGACCTGAGTTCAAATCCAGCCTCAGACACTTAACACTTCCTAGCTGTGTAACCTTGGGCAAGTCACCTAATCCCTATTGCCCTGCCTTCCCCCTCCAAGAAGAAAAAAAAAAAAGGTGCTACCATGAATTGGTAGAGGAAATTTCTCCCCAAGAATTCCCTCCACCAATGAAATGATGGGTCTAGTTTAAAAAAAATCATGGCAGATCTTCCAGACCAACTGCCGAAATGACAGTTTGTGGCACTTATAGCCATTATGAATGACGGGCACTGTTGTAGTATCCTACCTCCCATGATAAGGCAGGCCTCATGTGCCATATCAGTTCCCTAGTGTCTTTCTTTTTCTGAATCAGAGGAAAGTTGGGATTTTAGAATGAGAAGCCCAGTGGTTTCTCAATGGCAACTTGTGGCAATTTGCAAGAAAGAGATGTGAGAATTTACCAGGGTATTTCATTCATCCTTGGAGTGAGAGATTGTTTTACTAATATAGTTCTCTCTGCCATTGCATACAGGGTGATGCATAGTGTGTTATTATTAATATATTATCATCTATTAGAGGGTAATTTACTCTAATTTTCTGTCATTTCGTAGTGCTACGGAAAATGCATTAAAAGCTATGGATTTAAACGAGGGCATCAGGATTTCACAAGCTACAAACCAGTGGATTTCAGGACTAGTTGTTGACTCGGAAAGGGGCAACATAGCTACAATCATTTAGCCTTCTCAAATTCTGGTGTGTGTGTGTGTGTGTGTGTGTGTGTGTGTGTGTGTGTGTGTGTGTGGTGTATGTGTGTGTGTGTGCGTGCGTGTGCATGTGTGTGCACACTTGTGCTTCATGTAGGGTATGTATGTGTGTTGGGAGAAATAAGGATATGAAAGAAGACCACTAACCTTTTATAATTTATAACCTATCCAGGAGAGATCCACTTTTTCTCCCTTAATGAGATAATCTCAGAATTGGACTTCAACCTTTAATTCGTATATGGCTAAATCTTAGGGAATTAGAAAAGTTCAGTCTCTCACACCTGTCAATCCCACTCCAAATATTAGTTAAAAGGGGGGAATATTATAGATCATTGTCAGGGCAGGAAAAATTTGCACATAAATCTCCAGTCTTTTTTCCTCCCATTACTTGAATAAACCTTCTCATTTTACCTTTTTGGATGAGCCTTCAGACAGATAAGTTGCTGGGGGTCTGCTGCAGGCTGGCAGGAGCTGCTGACTTTCTGTGTGACATTGCCCAGGCCTGGAATGTTCCCTTGTCCTTCTCACCTGCTCCCTGATGGCAGTAATGGCTCCTTTCAATCTCCCAGTCTTTGTCAGCCCAGAGGCATGTGTGGAGGACTCATTAGGACCTATCTTGAAAGCACTGTGAGTGAAGCATTTTTAAGTATGAGGAGTTAATCTTTCTAGTTAGTGGAGAGGAGATAGCTTGCTTATTGGAGATCAGACCTTCAAGTGGATACAGTCTCCTTCCAGTGCAACACAGTGCTACTCTAGAGAAATCAGAAATGGATCTGCTGGTTTCTCTCTAGGAGGATGAAGGCTTGAGGTGCTTGGTAAAGAGCAATATACATCCTTGTGAAATTGCATACAAAGAACTCCCGACTGTCCTGCAGATTGACAGCTGGCTGCAAGACAGGAGGCAGCTTAGGGTGATGAGCCCCGTGGATCTCTCCAGAGATTTTGGGTGAGCTATTGAGGGTGTCAGAAGAACTTGGTTTCCTTGAGGGTGTCTCTTAATAATCTAGAATTAAACAGTGACATGATCTTCATCTAGGAGAAAGGGAAGACAATTTTAAAAAAGTTGAGGAATGAGGGGAAGATGAAAAACACAGGCAAGAACTAGTAACAGAAAAGATATCATGATGAATGAATGAATGAAAAACATTAAGCACTTACTATGTGATAAACATGGGAGGTGGGGAGAGGATAAAACAGTGAAGAGAGAGAAGAAAGAGAGAGACAGAGTCCCTGCCCTAAAGGCACTTATACATTCTAATTGGGGAAAACATTGCATAGGCCAGTGATAGGTGACTAAGGAGGGAGATTTTGTTCTGGGTAGGTGGAAGTGGAGTGGGGTATGTGACCAGTGGCCCGAAGACAGTGCGATGGCTTGGAGAGATGACTGGATGGAATGTGAATAGGAAGCATGATCTGGTGTCTAGAACTAGCCAGTAATGGTCTAAGTGGGAGAGTTGGCGCACATTCAGTCATCAATCACTTGCTTGGACTCTTGGGTGGGAGTTCAAAAGGTGAGTAGATTACCTTCCCAGGGATTAGGAAATTCTGAATTCCTGGTGTGGAGGTCCAGATCTCAGATCTAGTGATATTAGGGTCACAACACTGGACAGACAAAGTCTGGACTCATCTGGTTTCTGCCACTCACTAGCTATGTGAGTTGAGAGAAAAATAATCAGTTGGGCCTGAGTTTCCTCAGTGTGGAAAGAGTACTGGATCTGGGGCCAGAGGACTCACCTGGGTCTGAACAAATACCAGCACTGCCATTAATTAACTGTGTGGTGTTAGGTATGTTGCTTGAGTCTCCTCATCTGTAAAGTGACAGGATTGGATCAGATGACTTAAGGTCTTTGCCAGCCCCAAATCTATGATCCTAGGAGCTGTAGAAAGAGAAAACTGGATTAAATGGTTTCTAATATCCCTTCCAACTCTAATATTCTGTGATCGTTTTAGGTCCTTAAAAAATGCAGGTAAAGGCAACCTGATTAAAACTGTAATTTTAAGCCACAGATATTCATTTGAGCAGGAGAAAATTGGAAAGGCAGAGCACAGAAGTGAATCAGGGGTGGTGGGGTTTTGCAATGTGACATGGCAGGGAAAGGAATCCAGGAGATCTAAAGTGACAGAAGCAGAAACAGGCTGTTCAGAAGCCCAGCTCCCACAGGACGACAGGGAAGACTGTACCTGGAATCTGTCTGTCTGTCTGTCTCTTTCTCTCTTCCCCCCTCCTTTCTTTCTCTTCTCTCTCTCTCTCTCTCTCTCTCTCTCTCTCTCTCTCTCTCTCTCTCTCTCTCTCTCTCTCCCTTCTCTCTCCTTCCTCTACCTCTCAAGAAAGACCCAACACAACCATTCAGTGATGGTTTAGCAAGGGATAGCCATCCTCAAAAGCCAGATTGTTTTTAGAAACTACAGTGGATCTTTGACTTCATCCATATAGATGTATTTTCCCCAGTCATAAAGCTTGTAACCCATCCACATCTGTCTATCCCATTTGACTCTTATCTATATACCCTGCTATAATTTTACCAGTAGGTTTCCCACCAACATGCAGGGGCATTTCTTTATTTTTTCTTAATATCATGAAAATACCAGTGGGGTACATGAGAATATTCATTGATTATTACCAGTAAGTCAACGAACATTTAATTTTATTATTATTTGGCAAGGCAGTTGGGGTTAAATGACTTACCCAGGGTAACACAGTTAGGAGGTGTCAAGTGTCTGAGGTCACATTTGACCTCAGGTCCTCCTGACTCCAGAGCCTATGCTCTATCCACTGTGCCACCTACCTGTCCCTTAATGAACATTTATTAAACACCAAGGTGGTGCAGTGGATAGAGTGCCTGGAATCAGGAACACTTAGTATGTGTGTGACTCTGGGCAAGTCACTCTCTCTGTCCCTCAGATTCTTCCTCTCTAAGTGGAAGCTGTACTTGGCCTCTAAGGTTGCTTCCAACTCTAAATCTGTGATCTCCCAGATGACATCCTTTACTCTCATTCTTTCTCAACTTATGGGGTTAAGTGACTTATCCAGGGTCATACTCGTAGTGTCTGAGGTGGGGTTTGAACTCAAGTCCTCTGGACTCCAGGTCTGGAGCTCTATCCCCTGCACCACCTAGCTGCCCTTCAAGTTCTTTATCATTGTATCGAGTCCTTTACCCTCTGACTAGGAGTCATTTTTAATTCTTTGGAGATTGTAGTAGTAGGCAGGGCCCCTCCAGAGGCTCTCCCCCCACCAACACCAGCTGTGGAATGGTCATAGCTCCTCACATCAGTTAGATGAGTAGAGAGTTGCCAATCACGGTCCCTGCAGAAATTTTGAAAGCCTTCCAGCCTTACCATTTGCCCTCCAGATCCATAGGCACTATCATCTGACTTGCTGATATACCTTAAGAACCTTGAGGCTTTTACCATCTACCCAATCCAGTTGATATACTCTTAGGTCCTAAAGACCTTTTCCATTTATCCCATGACAGAACTACCTGAGTATCTCAGATAAGTCATTCAACAATGTCTTTGGGGTTCACTTTATCTTTAAATCACTTATCTTTAAATGGGAGGGTTGGATTAAACAACCTCTTAGACTAAGGTAATTTTTGGGTCTAAGTCTACACTCCTGAGATCCTATGAACTTTCTCACCCAATTTATCCATGAACTTCTTCAGAGCAGGATCAGTCCCACTTTTCTATTTTTTCTTTCAGTTTTTAGGAGAGTGCTTTCCACATGATACATGTTTATTCATTCACTCATCTAAGTCCATGTCATAATCTAGGCAGCAGGCATTCTTTATCTCCTTGGTTTTTCCTGTCTGAATGGTTAGGCCAAACTCTTTTTAAGTGTCAGTGGAGCTTGTCTAGGAGGCTCTACAAAGTTTTGGGATTTTATATGACTAATTCAGTGTCATCTATAAACAGGAGAACTTGGAGGACTTTATTATCTAGGAAATCCTTCTTCAACCTGAACTCTGTACTGGTTCTCTTCTACAATTTTGGCAAAGGTCTTTGGCAACCAGGTGTTTCCCTGTTTTATGTTGTATTAGTAATCAGAGGGTCAATGAATAAGGCTGTTTCTGTTGTGCTTTCATGAACTTGAATGATTTTGCTATATGGATGGGAGACAGCTTTGTGCTATGCTATAGAATCAAGTACTTCATAATCAACAGAAAATAAACACAGTGGGATCTTATATTCTCTGTATCTTTTAGTCACTTCTGTAATATTGAGAATGTGATTTACTGTGAAATGAGTACTGCTTCCAAAAGCCAGCCTGCTGCCACTGTATCTCCATTAAGGATGCCCTTGATCTGTATAGAGATCATTCTCATAAACTTTTTATATAGATGGGAAAGTGGACACTTAAATTGGTAGCTATTGGGGTGCTTTCAGTCTCCCATTTTCACAATTAAATGTGAGTTTTTCCCCCTTGCTTTTTCATTACTTCCTCTCCTTCAGATTCTGCCTTATGAAGAGATCCCTCAGCAGCCTCCAGCACCGATCTTCTCTATATACATTTGGCTGAATCCACCTGCTTTGGCCATCTTTATTCTCCTTAGCACCATTTCTACCTACTCTATCATATCATTAATATTATATTCTAATTATGGTGGCTCTGACCTTGTTGGTGAAAAAAAATTGGTTTAACAATATTGACAGAATTTTCCCATTGTTCTTCAGTTCACTTTCCAGAGGGAAGTGTACCTTGGAAATTGACTCCTCCCTATCTTCTGAACCCTCAGTTAGTCTTGAAATTAAATTGAAAAACAATTGGGGTGACCACATTGGCCAATATTGGGTCATAGGATTTGATAGCTGAAAAGGAGCTTAGGGACCTAATGGGGAAATCAAGGTGCAGAGAGGGAAATGACTTGCCTGAGGTCACACAACTAGTTAGTGGGAAAACAGGAATTCTGACTGAGATCTGAATTCCAAGTCAATATATTGTATACATCAGTGTATAAGTTTTTTGTTTATGGGTACCACCATCATTTCTGGAGTGTTCCAAGGTTTAGGCTGTGCAAGAGTTTTGGTGGGTATGTGGAGAGTTAGGACTTGGGTCTTCTCAACTGATATAGTACCGAGGCCCATTTCTGTTTTCTTGATCTGACAGTGCCTTTGGTATTTTCCACAGTCTATCACCAAAGTCATAGTAAGTGTTAAGCCTTAAAAGCTATATGCTTTGTATTCAGGAAGAGATATAGGAACTTAAAAAAGCAGCTATCTTTTTCTTTGTAGGCTGGCATTAAGAGGCTCATTAGAAAAGGCAGAGGGGTAGAAGCCACTGGGGGGTGGGTTCAACCTTAGGAAGTGTCGGCTTCCTGAAGAAATGTGTATGTGCAGAGTGGAGAAGATTTGTGTGTGCGTGACCCTTTCTTTGAACCTTTCTAAATTCAAGCAGGGAGATGACTCAAAAAAACAGCATAACCTGAATCAGACTCCCAAGGGTCAGATAAGATGTGAACATAACATTTCAGGAGGGGATGGTGTTCCTGACAATTGTTGAAATATTCATCCCCTAAATCGAACTCCATAACATGAAATATGTTCTCGCTTCTGAATGTATGAGGCAAGCCCTTCTTCCCCACCCTCCTTTTCTAGCAAATTCTTTATAGAAGGAATCTTTGTCTGGTCTGACCTTCTTTCCCATTTATTTCAGACTCCCTCACTCCATCACATTTCCCCTTTGCTCTTTTTTTTTTTTACCCCAAGCCCTCACATTACTGATGTTATATTAACAGCCCCCTGCCAAGGGCTCTGTATGTTTCATGCTGGGTGAAATGGAGGCTATCACAGCAGCCCATCATGTGAGTCTGGGGAAAAAAATATGTACCCTGGACTAGACCAAGGAAAGTCTGGGTGGATTGGCCAGCTGCGAACCCTGGGATTCTCAGTATCAGATTAGAACTAATCATTTCTAGACTCTTTGAGATGGGTGTCTATGTCTCTTTCTTCCAAAGATCTTTTCTTCCTAACCTTTTTTCAAGCAAGAAAGGCGCTTTAGAAATCATCTTATCAATCCCTTCATTTCTATAGAAACAGACACTGGACCTATGATTTTATTAGTATAGAGGCAGCTAGATAGAACAGTGGATAGTGCCCTCTTAGACACTAAGCTGTGTTATTTTTAGCAAGTCACTTAACTTCTGTTTGCTTCAGTTTCCTCATCTGCAAAATGGGGATAGAAATGAGACCATTACTTGTGTACCTCAAAGCAATAAATGCTAGGTACATCTCATAGTCACTCTTCTAGGAAGGGTGGCTGATGTTGTCGGCTGAAGGCAAATGGACTTGAGAACTCAGATATGCCTCCTTACTGGACTATATATATATCTAGTCTCTATTATAGTGGAATGTGTATTCAGCTAGGAATGAAAAAACTTGGGTACTAGTATCTGCCATTGAATTGCTGGGTGGTTGGGAGGCCATAACAGAGTGAAAAGAATGCCAGGTTTGTAATAAGAGGTCTTGGAGTCAGATTCTCCTTCTAGGGCTCAATACCTGTGGGACCTTGAGCAAGCCTCTTCCAGTTTTCATTGTCTTCATCAATAGAATGAGAAGGCAGGGCCAGGTGGCTCCTGAGCTTCTCTTCATTTCTAAATGTATGATCATATGATTCTCTGAGCTCTCTGGACCTCAATTTCCTTGGGCAAGTCACTGAACTTCCTGTTTTTCTGAAACTTCTATTGGGAATTCCTAAACTGGGATTGATGAATTTGTTTAAAATTATCTATCTATCTATCTATCTATCCATCTATCTCTCTGTCTTTCTTTCTTTCTTTCTCTTTCTTTCTTTCTCTCTTTCTTTCTTTCTCTCTCTTTCTCTCTCTCTTTCTTTCTTTTTCTTCCTTCCTTCCTTCCTTCCTTCCTTCCTTCCTTCCTTCCTTCCTTCCTTCCTTCCTTCCTTCTTTCCTTCCTTCCTTCTTTCCTTCCTTCCTGTCTATCTTTCTGTCTTTCTGTCAGTCAGTCTATCTGTCTGTCTATCTATTTATCATCTGTCTACCTGTCTGTCTAATGACTGCATTTCAATATAACAATAACTAATATTTATATGGAATTTTATGGTTTACAAAGGATTGTGTGTATGCCGTCTCACCGGACTCTCATGAGAACCGTGTGAGTCAGGTGCTATTATTATCTGTGGCCTGGTTGAAATACCCGGTGTTCTACTTAGCACATGCGACTTTGACTTCAGTCTGCTCTCTTCTAGCTCAGTCCATGGGCCTGTGTCCTGAGCTCTCTCTTAGCTCTAAGTAGTGATGGGAGAGAATGGAATGGTTCCTGGATATGGAGTCAGGAATTTGGCCTTGAGTTTTGTCTTTTCTCCTGAACATGGCCATCTTCTACCTCTTCAAGGTACCTTACAGGGTTATTGTGTAGAAAACGTTTTGTTTTTTAGCTGTAGAGAGATAAATGTGTGATGGTGGTGATAGTGATGTTATCAATTATTTCTCCAACATGTGGTCAGAATGACCCCTAGAAACTAGGCTCTTTTGACTTCATATGAAGATGGAAATGAAGAATGGCTAAGAGCTTTGAAGAAGAGGCTGTGGGAGAGAAAGGAGAGAGGAACAGAGTTGCCAAAGAAAGGTCCTTGGTCCTGGAGTCAGTCACAGTCTGCTCATTCTGTGTGTTTCCATCTACAGGCATTCCTGGGAGATGTAATGGGTTCAGTTCCAGACACTACAGTAAAGCAAATATCACAATAAAGAGAGTCACATGAACTTTTTGGTTCCCAGTGCATATAAAAGTTATGTTTATACTAGACTATAGTCTTTTCAGCATGCAATAGTAGTATGTCTAAAATGTAAAAAAATGCTAAAAATATTAACCATCATTTGAGCCTTCAGCAAATCATAATCTTTTGCTGGTGGAGGGTCTTGGCTTGATGACTAATCAGGTTGGTTGATTAATGATTAACTAATGAAGGTTGGGGTGGCTGTGGCAATTTCTTAAAATAAGGTAACAGTGAAGTTTGTCACATCAATTCAGGCCATTGTAGGGCTATTAACTGGCCTAATTTCAATATTATTGTGTCTCAGGGAATAGAAAAGCCTGAGGAGAAGGATAGAAATGGGGAACAGTTGGTCAGTGGAGCAGTCAGAACACACGTGACCTTTATAAATTGTCTACTGTCTTAAATGGGCATGGTTCATGGTGCCCCAAAACTGTAATAGTAACATCAAAGATCACTGATCACAGACCACCATAACAGATACAATAATAATGAAAAAGTTTGAAATATTGTGAGAATTACCAAAACACAGAGACACAATGTGAAGACATACTGTTGGAAAAATGGTGCTAATAGACTTGCTGGACTGCAGGGTTGTGACAGACCTTCAATCTATAAGAAAGACAGTATCTTCAAAGTTATCTTCATAGTGCAGTAACATGAGATATACCTGCAAAATGAGGGAATTGGTCTAGCTGGCCTCTGAGGTCCCTCCTACCTATAGATCTGTGATCCTATGATTTGGGGTGAACTGAAGAAAACAGCGGGTCAAAGGCAGATGGCTCTTGCTAGCTTGCATTTGTAGCCCTCTGGGGCTGGATTAGGGGGTGTCTTCTGTCAGGTGCCTCTGAAAAGACAAACCTTATTTACCAACCAGCCTGAAAATCCATAGTGACGCATTTCAGAGCTCCCTCTGTCCTCTGCATACCAATTGAATTGGTGTTTTGCTAATTGCTCATCTCTAGAAATGTTATTAAAATGCTTTCCCAGGGCCTGAGGAATGCTGCCTTGTAAAGGGGCTGATTAATAGCAGGGTAATTGCTTTTGGTTTCTTTGCTTTGAAAGCAGTACCACCTGGGTCTTTACCATCTTCAAAGCTGCTGCAAAGAAGAGTGTGCCTTCCCTGTGACAGGTGGGTGAGAAGCCCCAGGGGCTGTGAAAAGAGGGAGGGTCTCGAAGCACACACCTTGCAGGATTCCATAGGCCAAAGACCTCAGGCCTCCAGTGCCTCCTCTGCCCTGACCCGACTTAGACCAGCATGGGAGATGCTCTCTGGGGAAGTTGGAAGAGCATCCTTTGTGACTGATTCAATGCACCTTGCAGCCTCCCAATTCCTTCATTCTATACTACAGATGAGAAAATTGAAGCCCAGAGAGGTCGATGGATGTGCCAAAGCCACCCAGCACATCAGTAGCAGTATGGATTTTAGAAGAGGGGTCTCTTGACTTCCAGTGCAGTGCTCATAGGAGCTAGGCTTTAGACGGCTGCTATTGACTGGAGCTGGCAAGACAGAGCCAGAGAGGATCCAGGAGGGGGGATTAACTCATTTGTGTGTTGTGGCCTCTTGGTATTGTTCTGTAGGGGTAGCAGATCAGCCAACTTTGAACAGCTTTTCTTCTTTCTTAAACTGGGAATCAATGAACTCGTTTTTAAATATTATATAAATACACACATATATACATATTTTAATAACCCTCTCAACATACATGATAATAGACATATTTAATAACTATTTCAATAAAATATATGTAACATAATACATATATTTTAATAACTGTATTTCAATAATGACAGCTAATATTTACATAGCACTTTACAGTTTGCAGAGGACTGTGTAAATGCACTCTCACTTGATCCCTATAACAACCCTGTAAGTTAGGTGATATTATTAACTCTATTTTATAGATGAGGTAACTGAGGCTGAGAAGTCAAATGACTTACCTAAGGTCATGCAGTTACTAAGTGTCAAAATTAGAACTTTGGAGTTAGGTCTTCCTGACTCCACATCCAGCATTCTTATCTATGGCCCCACCTAGCTGCCCCGAAAATTCTACATAGGCATGAATGCTTTGAATTCTGTGTGTTCTATTTTATGCATTTAAAAACAAATTCTGAGAAGGAGTCCATAGGCTTTACCAGATTGGCCAAAGAGTCAATGTTGCAAAAAAAATTAATAATTCTTGGTCTAGTAAGGGGTTTTCCCTTCTCTGATTATTTTAACTGTCTAGTTGTTTTCTACTGTCTCTACTTGCAATCTCCCTTCTACCCCTTTTTTAGGGTAGGGAAAGGGACCCAGGATAGCACACTACTATAGCTAATCACAGTTGGCTAGAGTCTGATGCTTTGTTTCTATGTGGTCTTTTCAGTTAGTCAGCTGGCTTTTATTAAATGCCTACTATGTATCAGACTCTGTGCTAAGTGTTGGTTACACAAAAATGGGTAAAGAGTCCCTGCTGTGAAGGAGCCTCCCCACCCCATGGGTGGTGGAAGTAGGAAGGGGTGAGGGGCAGCCAGTGATAGTGCAGACAGTTGAGAGGTGGGGTGGCATGTCAGCCAGGAGAACCGTGTCACTGGCTCAAAGATTTTATGTATGGAGGTGTAATGAGGTGGAAAGATAAGGGGAGGACCAGGTTATGAAGGACTTTAAAAGCCAATCAGAGGAATTTTATATTTGATCCTGGAGGTGCTAAGGAGACACTGGAGTTTGTTGAATAATGGGGTGACGTGGTCAGAGCTGGGTATTAGGAAGCTCATTTTAAAAACTGAGTTGAAGGATAGATTAGAGAAGGGGAGAAATGAGACAGAGAGACCTAAATGAAACAGAAGCCTGTTATTACAGTGGGCAGCTAAGTAGGGCAGAGTACAGAGTGCTGGGCATAGAATCAGGAAGATTCATCTTCATGTGTTCAAATCTGGTCTCAGTTACTAATTGTGTGACACTGGGCAAGTCACTTAACCCTGCTTTCCTCAGTTTCCTCATCTATAAAATGACCTGGAGAAGGAAATGGCAAGCCACTCCAGTATCTCTTCCAAAAACCCCCCAAATGTGGACTGGAAGAGTCAGATATAACTGAACAACAGCAACAAATTATTACAATACTCCAGGCATTAGGGGATGAGGATGGTGGCAGTGTCAGGAGAGAAGGAGGTATATAGGAGAGATGTTACCAAGGTAGAAATGGCAGGACTTATTAGTTGTTGCGATTTGGGGGCATAAGATCATGCTTGTTGATGTAGGATGGTAGGATTTTAGAACTGGAAGAGGCCTTAGTATAAGATTACCTAGTTCAATCCCATTTTACAGATGAAAAATTAAGCCTGAAGGAGATAATGATTTACCTAGAACATGGCCTGCAGCCACCAAGTGAACTAGATTGAAATGTAAAAGTTGAATATTTAACAAAATCTATACAAATACAATAAGTACAACATGGAGAATATGAATTTGTGGTTTTCTAAGTCAATATGTGTCATTCAGGGGTCTGTTTTCTATTTGAGTTTGCCACCACTAGATTAGAACAATGTAAACTCCTCTAAGAGATGGGTGTAGGGATGTGGGAATGGGTGGGGATCATTCTGCTTGTGCCAAGGCACAAAATTTATAGTGTTTAAGTGCCTGACGTATGTTGAATGGCCCAATGTCACACAAACCACAAGGAGAAGGTATAAGTTTCGAACCCAATTCTTTGCCCTCCAAAGCCGTTGTTCTTTCCTGTAATACTATGCTGCCAATCCTGACATCATCAGACTTTTCTGTTCTCCTGCATACTGACCCTTCAATAGCATTCTTATTTGTTCTGTGTCTTTTCCCTTGGCCCCAGAGATTATCCTGATCTCCATGACTCCTGTGTGCCTTAGATTGGATGGATCTACTTTGTACTGATCCTAGATCTGATTCCCTCCTGTCTTTGTAGGCCTTATTGTGGTTTCCTCAGGCTCTGTGACTTAATTAACACTCACGACTTACCTACTGACTGTGGCCCAACAGTGAACCTCACTGATATTCAGCCCCCTACCAAATAAGAATCATGTAAAAACATGGTTTCCATGCCTCAAGTTTCCAAATTTCATATGTATCTTTATATGGCACAGGGCAAAACCATGGTGAAACTCATTTTGGGAGACCAGGATGGGTGAAGGACTGCACAATGAATGAGGATGCTCTTGATGGACCCTGGGACTGCCACTTCCTCTTCATTCCCCACAATATCCTAGTTTATTGTCACAGTCTTCTAATTAATGTCCCAGTTTCCAGTGTCTCTCCCCACTCTGTCCCTCCACGTGACAAAATAATGCCAGCTGTCCTCCGACAAAATCATCTTCCTTTACTCTGCTAAATTTTTTTCAGTATCACCCTATTACTTCTAGGAAAAAAAAGAAATTCTCTAGGCTGGCAGCTCTTCACAATCTGAAAGCTTATCTTTCTATACATATTTCAGAGTTAATCTCTTTTATATACTCCATGTTTCAGCCAAGCTAGCTTATTTGCTATTCCCTAAACTTGACATTCCATTGCCTTCTCCATGTCTTTACACAGGCTTTCCCCCCTTGCTAGAGTGCCTTTTCTCCTCAATTCCAGGTGCCTTCAAAATCTAACTCAAAAGATCCGGCGATTGAGCTGGGCTTCAAAGGAAAGTAGGGTTTCCAAGATGGCAGTCCTAAGCCAAGTTCTAAAGCATGCTTGTTCACTGTACAGTCCTGATTCCTCTAGTTGTTAGGAATATGTCTGAATATATTTTGAATTTTGAATTCAATTGAATATATTTTATATTTATTTGGTTTGTAAAGAATAAGCCTTGGAAAAAGAAAGACCTGAGGTCAAACTCTGTTTCTGATACAAGCTAACTGGGTGACTCTAGGCAAGTCACTTGACCCCTTAGTTCTCTAGGCAACTCTCTAAGATTATAAGCTTTGGAGAAGGTGTCAATCTGCATTGGTAGAGGGAACTTCTCACTATAAGTTCCCTACACCAATGAAATACTAGGTATAACTCCTATTTCCATATTTTTGTATTTACCTATTTGTATGTATACTCTGTCTGACCAAGAAAATGTAAGCTCCTTGAATGCAGGCATTATTTAATTTCTGTCTTTATACCCTCAGTGGAGTGGCTGGCAAATAGTATGGGCTTTGTAAATGCTTGTTGACTTGAAATTTAAATAATTCTGCATTCCCAGGATATATGGTATATGGTATATACACACACACACAGAGCAGCAATACTTTGCATGACCTTGTAAAAGATGTTGTATATCTGATAACCTCAGTTATTCAGAACATAGACTTGAATGAGCAAGGAAGTAAAAAAAAACCCAACAATAAAGGTAGTCAGAAATTCCATACTCCTGCAGCAGCTCACTGAAACAGACAATTACAACCTTTGATGGCTGGGTTGATGTTGATGGATTGCTTGGCCACCTGGAGGCATTGGTAGAAAGGACTGTGTGTGGTCTCCTTCTTGTACATTTTCATGTTTTCTTTAAGTATTTCAGAGGGTGGGGGGTGGTTAATTATTACAGAATTCTTTCAAATGACCATTGCTAAATACATTATTTTTATTTGGTTGGTTTCTGTGTTTTTTTGGGGGGCCTGGTTTTTCATGGGCTTAATCCCAGTACTGACCAATATGGAAGCTTTAAGCTGCTCTGTTTTTTCCTGATGGATGCTGGTTTTGCCCTTCCTCAGGGGGCCTGGTGGCCCTTGCTCCTAGGGGCTCACATTGTTGGCATGCTTAGTGTGGGCATAGAATCAGCTTTAGTCCTACTGTAGTTCAGAACTGACCCATTGCTGACTATGTACATCTACTCTTTTAAACTACTGAACATTGATTTATGGATACTGAAGATGGTGAATGAAAAATCTATGGTGGTGGCAGTAGTATGTAGTGTGTAGTAGTATGGTGGTATGGTACTATGTTGTAGGTAGTGGTAACTATGTCTAGAAAAGAAAAGATTGCTGTCCTTCCCAGACAAAGTGAGATTTATGGCTAAATGAAAAGAGAAATGTTATTACATTGATATGACTTTTCTCTCTCTCTTTGTATATATGTATATGTATATAAATATGTAACCATATTTGAGCCTTATAACCCTGTGAGGTGGGTCATGTGCCCTTTGGATGCTGACAAAGGTTATGTAGGCGATGGATTTGGAGGGCTGGAAAAATCTCCAGAAGTATCCCAGGGCTTTTGTTATTTGCTTTCTTTTTAACTCATTATCTCCTTGACCAATGTACTTTCTTACAGCAGGCATCAGAATGCAGATGGCACTCCATTATAGCTCTATATCTCTCTCCTCCCGATATCTCAAGGCCAACCTCATAAAAGTGGAAAGCCTGGCTCTTCTCCAAATAGGCAATTTTAAATGAAACTGATACCCTGGCTAGGAATTTTGGTTTACCTCTTACTATGATCCTGTAGGCCGATTAACAACCACACACCTGCAGAACAGGTTGACTCATTCATGGGTCCCTCACCCAGACTTTCGACACTCTCCTGTTCTCCCGTTGTTGACTTAGATTCTCTCCAAAAGTGACCATTTGTGGGGAGTGAGGTGGGGTGGGAGGTGGGTAGTGACCAGGATGCTGATTCTTGAGGGGAATTTTCTAAATGAGCAGGCACCTGGATTTATCAGGTGAAAGGCACCCAAGCTGCAACAGGGAAACGTTTAGTTGCTTCTGATTGTACAGGATGTTTCAGCATCCAAACCAATGATCTGTAAGAAGCCTTTTCCAGCCCTTTATCTTAGTGCCTTCTGTCTAGCCTACTCTCAATTTATCCTGTATATATCTTGCTCGTATATAGTTTTTTTTTTCCATTTTGTCTCCCCCATTAGAATGAGAGTTTTTTTTTTCTCTTTGCTTCTCTTTGTATTTACAGAACTGTATGTGGTGCTTCGTAGGAGATTAATAAAGACTGGTTGACTTGACTCCAGTGTTTACTGTTTTCCTTTCACAGAACTATTTTTTTTCTTTTCTTTTTCTTTTTGGAGGGCAATTGGAGTTAAGTGACTTGCCCAAAGTCACATGGCTAGTAAGTGTGTCGAGTATCTGAGGCCGGATTTGAACTCAGATCCTCCTGACTCCAGGGCTGGTGCTCTATTCACTTCACCATCTAGCCACCCTTCTCACAGAACTCTTTAAAGACAAGTGCTCTTAACAATCATTTATCTTTAATGTTTTTGACACATCCTTATTTGGTCCCTTAAGAATTAGATGACTTATGACTTCCCTACATACACATATATGTGTACATAACATCCCTAAGAACATTATACTTACCTATAGATAACTTATCTGAGAACCTCAATAATCCAGAATAATTATGAATCAGGACAGAAGCAAAAGTGACCTCTGAGCTATCAAAATAGATTCAGAAGATTCTAGCACTAAAACTTATAAGTTTTACTCAAAAGTCCCTCAGGTTCTCCTCAAAGCCTCTAAGAACTCCTCAAAGTTCTAATAAAGCCTGGTTATCTAATTTCATGGATATAACAGGTTAGGAGATAGGGGAAAAGTTTGGTAGAGATAGGCCCACTAGTGTCTTATGAAGTGACATCTGACAGAAAGCCGAACACAATTTAAAAAGCTTAACAGTATGGGGCCATGAAGGGAATGGATAAATGGTCCAATAAGTCTCAATAAAAGCTTAATGAATCACTGTATTATGACATGGTATTGAGATGAAAGATGATGATGCTGAGTTGTGGAAAATTAATTGAATAAAGCTGACTCTATTATCTACTCTGCTTTTACTCTATTAAGGAAAGCAAGTGAGTTAGATAAGGTAAGCTTCAATTTGGATCCAAGTGGCCACGTTTGAGTCACAGGGGGGAGATTTTGTCTTTGGTGTTTCTGGGGAGCTACACAGGTTTAGTGGTGGTCCAGGGTGGGTGGAGCCCAGAACATCTGAGAGGCTGATGGAGCTGTTCAGTTCAGTTACCCCTTCCATATCTTGACTCTCCCCACCACAGTTTAAATATATGGTGGGTCAGCATAAGAAATTAAATGGGAATTTGCGGGGGAGTTCTGTGGAAGCTGCAGATGACATGTGAAGGCCAGCAGATGACACAGAAAGTATTGAAAAAAACTCAGAAATTCACAAAATATATGTATAGTACTGTATAATAACGTTTAATATCTTTAATATCATAATAATTCAGACTTCTTCTCCATATGAAGGATGGGTGAGGAAAGGGGCACCATCCCCTAACCCCCATGATATGGAAGGGATGACTGTATAGAGGGGTTAGAGACCACTTTTCCAGGGCCATACAAGATGCTGTAGTGTGTTTGAATGCAATGCCTATCACCTGCAGTGGCAAGAAATATTATGTCATTCATCAGGTAGAATTGTGCTTTCTGGTCATCCCTGTGACCTTTTTGCCATCAACTTAATAGGCTAAATCTCTTCTGCCCAGGCGGCCCTCCTGATTTACTCTTCTCTATTGATATGCTCACAGCTTGGCAATTTCATATTAATGTTACTTTTTACTGGCTTAGACTGCCAATATACATTCTGTTCAGTCTAGCTAATACACTTCACTTTACTCTATCAATTTTCAAGTACCAAGAGCCAAAACTCATTGTAAGAGGTAGATTTCTGATATAATTCCCCTAATGGAGGAAATATGCTCTAGTAATGGTGCCATTAAAAGAAAAATATAGGTTAGATTTGGGAGGAGAGATTTGGAGTGAAAAGGGAGGCGTATTCTTTTATAGGTTATGGTTCATTCGAGAGACATTGTACATGTTGCAGTGGAAAGAACATTGGTTTTGGAGTCTGATGATCTGAGTTCAAATTTCAGCCCTTCCATAAAGCCTGTCTCTCAGAGCAAATTAATCCTGGGCAAATTATTCAAACTCTTTGCACCTCCGTCTCCTACTCTGTGATATACTTACATGCAGCTAGGTGGCACAGTGTTTAAGGTGTCCCTCCTAGAGTTAGGAAGACCCGAATTCAAATTCAGCCTCAGATACTTACTAGC
>WOXC01008016.1:600000-787338 GCA_011680675.1 Gymnobelideus leadbeateri
GCTAAGCCCAGAAGACAAGGCCTTTCCAAACTGCTTACCCACAATCTTGGCCTTTGGTATACTCATTTGGTCAGTCAAAGCTTAAAGAAGCTTTAAAGTTATGAGTCAGTTAATAAACATTTATTAAGAACCTACTATGTGGCAGGAATTGTGTTAAGGTGATACCTTTCACTGGCACCATGCCAGCCTGAGTGTCTTGCCTGAAAACAAGCATTACCACAAATAGTCCATGTGAAGAAAAAGCATCCCTTGAGATCTTCTTTATCCACCAACTAAACTACTAATGTGTCAGAGGGCAAGGACTACAGAGGTCAGAACGCCTTAATGGGAAGGAGAGTCTCATAGCCCATTTCCCTTAAAGGAGCTCTCCCCAAGGCCCTTGCAGAATTACAATTGTGGGAAGCCCTTGCTCCTACACTTATGAAAACAATTTGAATGTGATTAAGATGAGTTCAATTAATAGGAGATTGGTCTATCAAAAATTCTGAATTTAATAAAACCACCATAGATTGAACACAATCAACCAAGTAACATTTATTAAACACATATTAGGCCTTACACTAAGTATTTAGTATATAAAAGACTAAAATTCAAGTCTTTGCTCTCCAGAAATCTACATTTACAGCTTGTCCATGCATAGGTATGGATACACAAAGTGAATTCACAGAAATTAAGGGGGAAAACGTTAGGCATTCAGGGCAGGGGTGTCAGAATAATCTTTGCATTGAAGATAGCCCTCGAAATAAGTCTGAAAGAAAACAAGGAATTCAAAGAGGGAGAGATGACCAGGGAGTGCGTTCCAGGCGTGTTGGATAATGCAGACAGAAGCATGAAGATGGGAGACAGAGTGTCACATATGAGAAACAGTAAGGAGGTTGTTTAGCTAAACTATGGGGAACACAGAGCATAGAAATATGTGATAAACTTGGAAAGGTAGGTTGGGGCTGGGTTGTGATGGGCTTTAGATGCTACATTGAAAAGTTGATGTTTTATCTGGGAGGTGTTAAAAGTGGCTGGAGTTCACTGAGCTGGGGAGTGAGCTTTGGGAAAGTTCCTTTGGGGTGGTTTGAGATGTGAGGCGGAGCAGGCTACTTAAACAGGGAGAGGTGATAAGGGCCTGAATGATGTCTGTGAGTGAAGAGAAAGGCAGGAGGAGGTGTGGCCGTAGAAGCAAGATTTGACAACTGATCAGATATAGGGGACTGAATGAAAGTTAAGAGGGACTTGATGAAAGAGGTTAATGGCCCTGATAGCAACAAGGCCCAGGTGGGGAGAGCAGATTTGTTCTGTGAAGTTTGGATTCAGTCAAAGGCCACACTTGAGGACCTAGAGGCTGCAGGTGCCCACCCCTGGTGTAGAGAATTTGGGGAAGGAGATGAGTTGGGAGGAGGGGTTCTGTTTTGGATATGTTGGGTTTGAGGTACTTATAAGACAACCAGTTTGAAATGTCCAAAAAGCATTAAGTTCCTGTGGGACTGGTATCACAGTATAGAGATAATCACCAAGTCATAATAAACTATTTTATTTCTATTCAATCAGATAAGTCTGACATCTTCCAATTTAAGGCCTAAAATCTGGAGAGATTTCCAACTTGGTGCCTGCTTTGGAGGAGAGAAGTCTGGGAAATGTGCCCCTGGCTAGGGAGAGGAGGGGAGTGAGGAGGAAATTCTATACCTTTGGTGTTTGTTTGCCTTGGTTTTAAGTCCTGGGCAGCATAGATAAGGGATAAAGTGGGAAGTAGGAAGGGGAGAGGGCAAAGGGAAAGTGGTAAAGCATTTTTAAAGCATGAAGTTAAAGGAAGACTCTTTTTTATTAAAAACAGTTCTAGCCAAAGGGAAATAAAATATCCTGCAGTCTCTTCCTTTGTCAGTGACTATTTCCCTACAACCTTTCCCCAAAGACATGAACCAGGATGTAAGGCAGTAATGGATAAAGAGAAAGTAAAATTCACAATGATCTCTGACCAAGGGATTACAGAAGTTTAGGACATTCATCCCCTACAGTCAGAATTAGAAAGGCAGTGCTCATCGGCAGATAGCCTCTCATCACAACTGAGCTAAGAAACAAAGAAAATTCATTATCCACGTGACAGACAACAGACCCTGCATACCAAGCACATAAGTATCAATGTTAGAATTTTAGAGCTGGAAGTCATCTAGTCCAAACCCTTCATTATGAAGATAAGAAACCTGAGACCCAAAGACCCCATGACTTAACCAAAGTCATGCAGCTAGCAGGACTAAGACCCAAGGCATCCTGATTTCATTGATCATGCCCTCTTTCCAGAACACCCCCAATGCCTCTCTTATTTGAGAATTCCCTCTCTGCTCACTGCTTTGAAAAGGGGGAAAGGTCCATTAATATGGCTTTAATGATCTATATCCTTTAACCTAGGTACTTATCCCTACTTTCTCATTACTTAAGGTCAGACTACCTAAAAATCCTACCATTACTTAAAATTTAATATAATATAAAACTAGGGCAAATCACCTTCCCTATACACTCCCAAAACTTTCCTTCATTTCCAGTTTTCCCAGAAGCACCAGACCCAGGCTCCCTTAGTTATATTCTCCAACTTTTCTCACTGCAAGTACTACCAATTTTTTCTCTCTTCTCATCAAGTGTTACCAACTCTTATCATAAACAAGTCTTCTCCTTTCCTGAAACCAAACTGAAGATGTCTTTAATCCCGTTAAACCCCAGCTAAGCTGCCCATGATCTAGCTGCCTCCTTTTTTCTTACACAGCAGCAATGTCTGATCTTGTCAGAAATCTCTACTGGTCAATCTAAAATTCCAAGCCTTTCTGCGTGTTTTAGTGCCTGAATTATTCTCATTTTCATAAAACTCTTCTTGTGTTCTTCATTCCAAGAAAGTAAGCCTATCTGAATTTTCCTATCCAACTTACTTTCCCAACTTTAAGTTGTCACACACCTTATTCTATCCACCTGGAATTAAAGTCTTGCTTAAGATCCAAGTTTTCCTGACTCATCTAAACGAGTTCCACACTTTACTTTAATGCCCTACCCTGCCATTCTGATTACTTATCATTAAGATGAGGGAGATGGGCTAGATGGAGTCACAGTGCCTTCTGGCCTTAAGATTCCGTGTCTGTTGATCAGTATCTCTCTTCTGTGCTTATATTTACACATTTCCTTTTGTGTTGTTTTCCCCTGTTAGATGATAAGCTATCTGAGGGAAAGGTCTGTGTCTCCAACTTCCTTTGAAACTCCCAAGAAGACTCTAATAGAGGACTCTGAATACTATAAATGTGCAATAAATTTTGCTGACTGTCACCATCAGAGAAAAGAAGGAAATGTGTATTCAACTGAAAGAGATAAAACTCTAAAACCAGTTGAGCAAAATGTACTTCAGAATGTTAGCCCTAACAAAGAACTTTGAGATCATTCTAGTCCAATCTTATGATAAGAAAGCAAGGGACAAAAAAGCTAAGTGATTTGTCCAAGGTTAGTGGCATAGTCAGGACTGAAATTCAGTTGGCCTATTAGATGAATGTATTCTATATACCATACTACCCAACTTTCACAGTGCCCAATTCTTTTGTTAAATGGAAATCTTATCTTAAACACACACACACACACACACACACACACACACACACACACACAGAACCACAAAGTACATTGTGCAATACCAATTTGAAAGAGCTAAAGCTAGTCTTTGAGGCAAAAACAAATGCCAACCATCTGCCAAAAATAGTCAAATTACAAAGCTTTAATCAATAAATTTAAAAAAATTAAGTGCTGGGAACTCTGTTAGATGCTAGAGATTCAAATACAAAAATATCAAACCACCTCTACTCACAAAGCACTCATATTTGAATGGAAGAGACAAGTACATATAGACAGAAGTTTTAGAGAAAGCGCTGGCTGATCTGCATTGTGGCCAAAAAAGCACATATATAATTCTATGCAGGGCATAAAGAGAATCATGATAATAAGAGGTAGCATTTATATAGCACTTTAACATTTGTAAAGCACTTTGCAAATATTATTAAGTTTTTGTCTTCAGAACAACCCTGGAAGGTGGGGAGGGATTATTATCCCCATTTGACAGATGGGGAAATTGAGACAGAGGATGTAGTGAAGTCACTTGCCCAGGGTCATACTAGTAGAAAATGTCTGAGACTCAGGTCTTCTTGACCCCGTAGTCCATCCCAGTCTATTCCCTGAGCCACCCAGCTGCCTTTAGAATAAGTAATTTTTAATTAATTAATTAATATTAAGTAGTTGAATCAATTATGTTTGACAGGGTAGGCACTAGCAGTTTGTAGGATCAGAAGGACTTCACATTGAAAGTGGTATTTGAGTTGAGTTTTGAAGAAAGAGGGGAAGTCTATGAGATGCAGATGAGGAGGGGGGTTGTTCCAGGCAAAGTGGATGGCCAGGGCAAGGGCACAGGAAGGGGAGATGGAGTGTCCAGTGACTTAGACCAGTTTGGATGGACTACACAGTGCTGGAGGAGGATTAACATACAATGAGTCTGAAAAGAGATCGAGGACCAGCTTCTAAAGGGCTTTAAAAGCTACAAAGGGGAGGGGGTGGCAGCTAGGTGGTGGCTAGCTGGCACAGTAAATAGAGCACGGGCCCTGGAGTCAGGAGGACCTGAGTTCAAATGTGACCTCAGACACTTAACATTTACTAGCCATGTGACCTTGGGCAAGTCATTTAAATCCCAACCAAAATTAAAAAAAAAAATCTGCAAAGGGTTTCCATTTTTTCCTGGAGGCAAAAGGGAGTCATTTGAGTTTATTGAGTAAGGGGTGCCATGGTCAGACCTGCTCTTGATTATTATTTTTGCAGCTGTGTATAGGATGAAGGAGAACAGGGGAGGCTGAGGGAACAAGTATGAGGCTATTCCAGTCATCCATGCAAAGGTTATGGGAGCCCATTCTAAGATGGGAACTGTGTGAGTGGAGAGAATAGGTCAGATACAAGAGATGCTATAGGGAGAGAAATGGCAAGATTTGGGAACTGATTGGCTCTGTGGAGTGAGGGCACTAAGGATAGAGCACCCGTCTTACTGAAGATCTGACTTCCATCCTTTGAGAGAATATTCACTAATGTTACTAGTATTTTGATTGTGATCAAATCTCATTCAAATCTCAGGCCTTACTCAGCCCTTCATAAAACTCCGATTCATCCTGGTATACTGAAACACATAATTGCATACAAACTACTGCTAAATAAGTAGCTAGTTCTCTGTATAGTGTTAGTATTAAATATACATATAGTATGCATACATATGCATAAATTTCCTTTGAGCATTAAAATTGTATTTTTCTAATTATGGTTTCATTTCTTGGTTTAAAGTTGGATCTGTCTAATCTGAAGGTACCAAGCATTTATTAGGCACTTGTCATGTACCCAGGTACTACTGTGCTAAGGGCTGGAGATTTAAAAAAAGAAAGTAAAAAACGTTGGTCTTTTCATTCAAGAAAGTCACATTGTAATGGGGGGATGAGGAGCAACATGCAAAAAAAATCATCCATAAAAAATATAGACATTGTAAATGGTAGGTTATTTTAGAGGCAAAGGCACTACTGGGTAGGGGAACTGGGGAAAGGATCCTGTAGAAGGTGGGATTTCAGCCAAGTCTTGAAAGAAGCCAGGAAAGCAAGGAAGGTGGAGGTGAGGAGAGTGAATATTGTACACATGGGACCAGCCAGTCAAAAAACATTTATTAAGTCCCCACTATGTGCTAGGCACTATGCTAAGTGCTGGAAATACAAAGAAAGGCAAAAATAGTCCCTGCTATCAAGTACTCACAGTCTACTGAGAGAGACAGCGTTCAAACAAATGTATAAAAGCTATTTGTCGTTTAGTTATTTCAGTGGTGACTGACTCTTTAAGCCCGCATTTGAGGTTTTCATAGCAAAGATTCTGGAGTGGTTTGCCATTTCCTTCTCCAGCTCACTTTACAGATGAGGAAACTGAGGTAAGCAAGGTTAAGTGACTTGCCCAGCAACTAGTAAATGTCTGAGGCTGGATTTGAACTCTCTCCTGGCCTGGCACTCTATTTACTGAGCAATCCAGCTGCCTTATACAAGCTATACATAGAATAAATGGAACATAATCAACATATACATATATGTAAAATGTACATATATAAGTACATGCATATGTGTGTGCATATATACCCACATTTGCAATACATATATGTATATATGTATGTATGTGTATGCATGCGTGTGTTGTATATATGCATGTATATTATAAATTTATATATATGTCTCCATCCCTCCCTCCTGGCTCCCATCTGCAATGTCTTTCCCCTTCCCCTATCACAACCTATCACATTACCACAAGCCTGCCTCAGTACCAACAATTTCATCCCTAGAATTTTATTCCGTTGGATTATGACACGGTGTCTACAGGAATCTTGTTAACCTATAAGATCTCCTGAAAAAAAAAAAAACAGCATTAAATTACATCTGAACAAGAACTAGTTAATGAGTTTGATTTCCACTGTGTAGCCAACTGCATGCAGGTTACTAAGGGCACAGAACCCCAACAGGTCAGTTTGAAAGGGAAAAAGAGGGAAGAATAGTCCAGCCCAGTTCCTAAAAGGTTAAGTGACTTGCCCAGGATCACAGTCACTATGTTTCAGAGGGTGGACTTGAAACCATGAGACACCACTGGAGATCAGAAGGAAGATGGAGGCAGACCTATGTGCAGGACTGTGGTGGATACAGCTCAGACCTTCTTGTAGGGCCAAGTGTTAGATTTTCATAGTGAGCATTTATACTTTTGCAAAGTGACAAATGCTACAAATCAGGGCTTCTTTTATCATTTCATTAATTGGAATGACTTAAGAAGATAATGGATGAAATGTTTAAAATGCAAATTAAACTTAAAAGTATGTGCCACTTACATTTTTTTGGAGACCCAGCTATACACACACACACACACACACACACACACACACACACACACACACACACACACACACACACACACACACACACCTCTTCCAGGTGTTTCTAATTTAAATATGGCCTGAAATTAAAGTCAGGAAAAAGTTCAGAATGAAAACAGAACACTTATTTTTCTCCAGTGAATCTCTCTTCTAGATATGAGGCTGAGTCTGATAAATAATAGGGTGTTATTCACTCATTTCTATTTTCAAATTCCAGGCTCTTTCATAAACATAAAAGCCCTGGGACTGGCCCAACAGCCACCAAAAGCTTAACAGCTAATATACCTAACAGAGAGATATGATTTCAAAAAGCTGTCTGCATTCCAAATCTCCGAGGTCATTAAAGAATATCAAAAGGTTAGCTGCATATCCTTGACTTTCCTATTCATGTTTGCCTTCTGTGGTATTCAGCCTCCCTCTTTTGAGGGTCTCCTGGGAAACAGGACCTTCTGACTCAGTTTCTAAAAGACGATTATTGACCTTTCCTGATCCTCCCATATGCTAATGATATCCTCCTCCCCATCACCTTGTACTGAGTCTGTAATATTTATCTGTGTACATGATGTCTCCTCCAAAAGGTTGTAAGTTCTTCTGAGCCAGTGCTTTGCTTATAGTAGGGATAGAGAATGGACCTGTGATTTCATTCATATAGGGAACTTCCAGGTGAGAAAGCTCACTCTACCAATGCAGGTCAGTACCTTTTCTGGAATTCAGAGTCTTCAGGGAGCTATCTAGTATAATGAGAGGTTATACTGAGGGTCACACAGTCAGTATATGTCAGAGTCAGGGCCTGAACCTAGCTTTGAGAACAGTTTTCTATCCACTATGCCTCAATGCCTCTCACAAAGTCAAAGAAAATACCCATTATACAATTAATATATATGTATTGGTTGATGGACACATACAGAAGGCTCTACTCCACATGTCTGTTTTGTAGGAGAGTCTATGAAAAGAAAAGCCAGCTGGGACCTTTCTCAAGTGATTGTTCATCAAAGTGCCCTTATCTGCAGCTACTCAGGGCTCCACAACAAGGCCATTACTGCATACTGGTCCCAAGGACTTTACAAAGTGGGTCCAAAAATATACTCCCTGCCTGATGGGAAGGAATTTTCCCTCAGCTCAAGCAGCATGCTCAAAGGCCGCCCTTTAGATGTTTGTTCAAGATCAGAGTATATTACTTGCCCAACTGAATCAAAGAATTGTAGAGCTTAAAGAAATCTTAAGAGATCCACCCTCTCAAATTACAGAGGAAGAAACTAATGGCCAGATAGGTGAAATTAATTCCCCAAAGTGATATAGAAAATATGACCCTGGTTAAACCACAATGCTCCCAACTAGGCAAGGTCATTCTTGGCTCATTCTCTTAGAAAGACAAACACCATCCAGTGCCCAGACCTTAGGGTCCATAAAATCACAGAATGTGAAAGTAGAAATGGACTGTGGAGAGTATCCTGGTTTACACTGAGAGATCGGCTAGTCCAATAAAGTCCAAGGAAGGCAGCAGAGTATAGTAGAAAAAGCACCTAATCTGGAGTCAGGAAAACCTGTGTTAAAGTCCAAGCTCTGCTACTTACTAGTCTCTATTAACATTTAACTTGTAACTAAACTTCCCAAGCCTCAATTTCCACACCTGTAAGGTAGGTGGCATCATCATCATCCTCACAGGATTATCATAAAAAAAAAAAAACAGTGCTTTGTAAACTTATAAAAACTATATAAACGTGAGCTGCTAATATTTTATAAATGTGGAAACTGAGGCACAGGGAAGTTGGGTAACTTTTAAGTCTTGTACTTACATAACTTTTTGTCATTCATATAAATGAAGGACAGATTAAAATTAATAAGTAATCCACAAGTCACATTTGTGTTAATAATTATACTTTTCTCTGCCACCAAAACATTTTCTAAACCTAGAAATTATATACAGGGCATGGCCCAAGGTGAAACTAGGGTTTAAAAAAACAATACAAAAATTGGAAAGCCATGAGTTCAAAGACCTGGAGGCTGAGGGAGCCATAAACTTCATATGAGTCAGCAGTCAACAAAGCTACTGATTTAATCAGAGCTTCTGAGAAGGAGAGTATCCCAAGACCCACAGTACCAATGGCTTTGAACAACTAGAATGGCTTTATAGCTTTGAACACCATATTGTAGGAGAGATGTTGACACACTGGACAAGGTTAATGGGCGAGCAAGAATAACAATGTATATTCAAACTGCTGTATGTGGATGAGCTGAAGGAACAAGGGATGCTTAGGTTTAAAATAAGACTTTTAACTGGGAATGGGGATTGTCAAATATAATAGTTGTGTTCAAGAAAGAGGTAAGAGTGGAGAGGAAGAAGAAGAAAAAAGAATTGAGGAAGGGAAGGAGAAGAGGGAGGAAGAAGGAAAGGGGAAGAAGGGAAAGGAAGGAACAAAGAAAGGAAAGAAGGAAGGATTTACTTGCCCAAATACATATTGCTTTTGTCTACCAACCCCCTTGTCATTCTCCAATCAGCCTCCGGGGCTCCATTGCCTGGCTTTCAGTCTTACATGGAATTATAAAATCAGCAAATCATAGACTTAGATCTTGAGAGGATATTAAGAGAATCGAGTCCAATCCCCTCATTTTGAAAATGAGGAAACTGAAGCCACAAGACACTAAATGCTTAGCCCAATGTCACAGAAGGAGTAAGGAGCAGACTCAGGATTTGAACACAATATCCTCAAACTTTGCCCCAAACTCCCCCCCCCCCATATTATTTAATGATTTCAATTTCACTCATAATTCTCCTAACACTCTTGTCTCTTGGTTCATCAGCCTCAACCCCACCCCTCCATCTCCACTGCAACTGATCAATCTCTCCTTAATTTTTCTTTTATCATTTTGTCTAGATCTTGACTTTGACCCATCATTCCACCTTGCATCATACTTCTGTGTGATTTCCATCAGCTAGTCAATTCCTCAGGGACTGAAATGGTTGTCTCAGTATCTTGTGTGTTGTGCCTTGCATATAGTTAGTATTTAATACAGCTAGGTCTCAGTGCAAATAATGAATCTCCTAAAGTAGACAGATGTATTCAAATTCTATTAGAAGTTATAATTTTGCAAAATATAGTAACAACTCTAGCACAATGGAGATAGACAGGATGAATTCAAATAAAGCAACCACTTCAGGGGAATTCCCTATTTGCATTCATCAGGATCTAGCTAGAGATGTTTATGGAATTGAATACAGGTTTACATCAGTCATTTATTGCCATTGTTCATCAATAGACAGTTAAAAAGAACGGGAAAATGTCCAGGGGTGGCTAGGTGGCGCAGTGAGTAGAGCACCGGCCCTGGAGTCAGAAGGACCTGAGTTCAGATCCGGCCTCAGACACTTAACCCACACAAACAAACAAAAAAAAAAAAAAACCTAGCTGTGTGACTTTGGGCAAGTTACTTAACCCCAATTGCCCTAAAAAAAAAAAGGGGGGGGGCGGCTAGGTGGCACAGTGAGTAAGAGCGCCGGCCTCAGAGTTGGGATGACCCGAGATTGAATCCGGCCTCAGAAAATGAGCACACACACAAAATGATGACTAGCCGTGTAACCTTGAGCAAGTTACTTAACCCCAATTGCTTTAAAAAAAAAAAAAAAGAACGGGAAAATGAGATAAAGAGAAATTTAAAAAAAAAAAACCTTTGATATTGCTTTCATGTTCTTGATAAATCTTTCTTTTAAATGCAGAGATTCTACTTGCAAACAAATTTGGGAAATGAGTACAGTGGGAGTTACAAAAAATAAAAATAGTGGTACAGGGGTTGTGGGACAATGGACCTGCTAATACCCTTCGGATGTAGTTTTGACCTGATCCAGTCACTCTAGAAAATGGTCTGAAATTATGTGAGAAAAGTAAACTCTTTAATCCCACTACTAGTCACAGTCCTCAGAGAGGTAAAAAACAGAAAGTTCCCAAATATGCCAAAATATTCACAGCAACACTTTTGCAGTAGAAAATGTCTTGAAAGTTGATGCCCATGAGTTATCGAATGACCAGATTATGATAAATGAATGTAACAGACTGTTGCTGCATCACAAAAAAAAAGACAAATATGAGAAATTCATAGGATCATAGATTGAGAGCTAAAAGGGATATTAGAGGCCCCTGGGAAAAACTATATGAAAAGAAGAATATACAAAATGATAACAATGTAAATGAAAACAACATGGAAACACAGAAAAACTGATTAAACTAAATGGATTCATCTAAACAGATAATAAAATATCCTTCCCTCAACTCTGTAGGTGGAAAACCATTCGTTCAGGATAGTACTTAACTGCCTTGTTACATGAAAGGATTCATATAAGGACAAGAACATGGGGAAAGACCATGATTTACAAACAAAAGCAACATGAAACAAACAAACCAATGACACCAGCAGTGGGCATATTAAACAGCTTCTCTTCCTATCACAGCTTATGTTATTTCTACTCATCCCCACCTTTGGGGCTGAATGATTTGTTGCCCTGGGTTGCCAACCTTTGGGCTACTGAGTATGATTGGTGCTCCCCTGTGATGTGGGGAACCAGTATCCTTACTTCATGTGTGTTCTGTATGGACAATTCCTAGGGGACAGGTACTTTCAATCCACTTAAAAAGGTAGCACCTCCATTTACATATATATATGTATATGTGAGTATGTGTATATGTATGTATATATATATGTGTGTGTGTGTGTGTGTGTGTGTGTGTGTATGTATATATGTATATATGCCTTATACACCCTACAAATATTTTTCATTTCACAGATTCAGTTGAAAAGATGCTTAGGAAGCATTTTGGCCAAAACTTGAAAATTGCTTGTTAATTGGTTTTTCTTATAGGATTTTAGAACTATTGTTTCTAAAGCCACTGAGTTATTCCCTAGAGTGCCCTTTTGGCTGGCATGAGGAATTGTGGGATTTGATTTGTTTAATCCCCCTGTATAAAAAAAGATTCATAGTTGTTGCTATACTGACCAGAAACTAAAAACCACTTTGTGTCCAATGCTTGGATGAAGAAATCATGGTATATCTAGGTCATGGAAGAGAGGCCATATTATTGTACAGTAGAGGGTCATTCTTGAAAGCAGGAGAACCAAGGTTCGAGGGCTGCCAAACACACATTAGTTTTGTGACCTTGAGGAAGATACTTAACTTCTCACCCACCCAAGCAATGTTCTAAAATTAAATTATAGAAAAGTAGGTGATCCAAAGTAGTGGAGGGAGTTTCCACCTAAGTGATGTTCCCCACACCAATGAGTTCACAGATCCACAACTCCCTCCCCCCGCAAAAAAAAAAGTGCAAAAAAAAAATGTTTAACTTAAAAAACAACAAATATAAAGGATACAAGGGAACATTCGACAAAGCACAACTGTGTGATTCTGATGCAAGGCAAGTTGAGCAGACTCAGAAGAACAGATCAACCAACACCTATACTTATATTTAAATGTATATGTATATAAAAGCCAAAGGAAAGGGAGATTTACAAGCATGCAGACAGATTTGGAAGGAAACACAAAGCAAACATATTGGGCTTTTTTTTATTCCATTAAAATATATGATATATTTGACTTCTGCTCATGAAGTAAATGGCTTAAATTTGGGAGAACCAGTTGCAGATTTACCTCTTGTCTGGTTGATTGTTGGGCACGGATGCTTGTTATAAGTATGGCATGTATGATAATAATAAAATTCCTCTTTATGGCCTATGGCTTCATATGGAGTCCTTTTTTTATGTTTTATCTGCTGAATACTTGCTTTTCCACAGAACTGATTTCCTCCCACTGGCTTAGGTCACATGAAGAGGTTATTTGGAATGACAGAATGAAGCTCAAATGGATTTCCTAAAGTTTGGGGGAAATAAAATCCTCTCATTTTAGATCTACAATGTAGACAGTGCAGGTCACAGGAAAAAAAGGAAGGTCAATCAAACAGGGATGCCCAGGGGGCCTACAAAAGTCTCTCATTTTACGAGCCTGTAAATTGGATAGGAGAAAGATCGGGGGGGAGAGTAGGGTTGGGCCAGTAATGTTTTAAGTTCCCCACCAAATGTAACGTTTGTTAGGGAAATATTATGGTTCAGAAACAAACACTGATTCAAAAGAGGGGAATGAAAGATGCTGAAAAGCAGAGGAAAGAAATGTCTAGGGAAGTTTTCCAGCAGCTAGGATATTGGGAAATGTAAACTAGCAAACATTTCTGGAAAGAATCTCCCTTAAACTCCTGAAAAGAATTCCTTAGTGACAGACAGCATCAGGGATGAGAGAGGTCTGCACACACCACAATCAGAGCTTTCTGTTATATGTGCTATAGACTCGGGGGTAGGTCCTAACAAGACTTATTTAGAAAATGGACCTGTAGTGAAGGGAATTTCTCTCTCCCTCCAAGAAACCAGCCCCTAACTATAAATTTTCTAGGTGTCTTTCCCTTTCCTTTAGTATCGTTATCACCCTAAAACCCAAATAGAGTATCTTGGTCTTCATGACAGGCCCATAATCTCTTGTCAACCTGTGAAGGACTGGCCTTGGATAAAGTCCCCTGGTATCTCAAGCATTTTTCTAAGTTTCTTTTTTTTCTCTTAAAGTTCATGAAGAGGGAAAGGGGAGGAACCATTTTCAAACTACAAAACTTTTTTTTTTTAAGTTGCGTGCCTTGTAGAAAATAGCTTTTCTCATTCTGTTTACATGTTTCTGCCCCACAATTTTGAATGACTCAGATGTAAAATATGGCGCAGGTTTGAAGGGATTTGTTGTTTGAATTTGAGATCATGAGTTTATCTTAGGTTAGAACTCTTCCTGAATAGCTGACACATAAATGCTAGCCTCAGCTGAAAATTTTTAATACAGAATATAATTGTGTTATTTGTTTTAAGAAATCAATTGTACAATTCTTTCCTTCTGCTCCTCCTCCCCCAAATGTTCTGCTTGACAATATGTATACAGTGTGTACCAAAAGTCCTGGTGCAGTTTTAAGTTTTAAACCATTTGGGACACATTATACATAAGCATTGTTATTTTTTTTCTGTTCAGTACCTTTGATACCACTAAATCATAATTTAGGAAATTCCACATAAAACTCATTCTTCACTGATATGAAATAAATAACTGTATCTGGATTATGTGAGTCCTCATTTTTTTTTAAAAGAATTGGCACTAACAGAGGTTTGTTTCCTTACTAAAGATGAACTCTTTAACTTTTGTTAAAATGTTCAAAATTTTTACATGTAATTGGGGAAAAATGAAATATTTAAAAATTTTAACAATAATAAATAATTACTACAAATTTGAAAAATAAAAAATAATAATTTTAAATGAAAATAATGAAAAAATTTAAATAAATTTTTAAAAATAATAATAAACCCCATAAAGTGGTTAACGTTGGGTATAGAAAAATCATTGTTCTTGGTTTCAAGGGTTCAAGTCCAACTTGTGATCTTTTACTCTGGAACCTTGGAAAAGGTGGTTGGGTAAGTCTTCATTTCATCATGTTGAAATGGGATTAATGTCTGTAGCACCACTTCCTTCAGATTGTCACAAAGATCAAATGAGATCACTTGATCAACTATTTAGAGGTAGAGGATATCTAGCCCAAACCCCTAAATGTACAAATAAGGTAATTGATCTTCACAGAGAGTGATTTTCCTAGTCACATTTATGATAGGCAGCAGTGGGATTGGAACCCAGATCTTTTAATTTTCAAGGCCAATGGTCTTTCCACTGTACCATCCTAATAATGTACATAAAATATAAGTACTACATCATTGACAGCTATTGTTATTGTAGGACCTTGAGCCAGAGGAGGGCAAGAATCCAGGCACATGAGGATATCTGTGAGTATATCAGCTTTGGCGCTGGGAATCCTCACTTCTGATTCCGAACAGAGAATCTAAGCTGAAGAGAATTCCAACAGTGTCTAGAAGAGAAACAGATCTTTCTATGCAAAGACTGAAAAGACTCAACTGTCACATTTTCAACCAATGTAACTGAAGAGGAAGTCTCCCGTAGAGTTTATTGAATGACAGTTATTGTTAGCTAAAACAGACTCGTGTGTTTGGGTCTGACTACAGGGTGGTATATATATTTTTCTTTTCACAGCTGTTGGAATGCAATGTGGGGCATGGAAGGGTGGAGAGGGTGTCTCTTCTCAGCCATTTTCATGTTTTTTTCCAAGTGTCACCTGGATATACAAATCCTCATTCTCTTGACATATTTCAGAAGCTTTTTGTTAAACAGGGGGTGCAGGCATAGAGGAGTGTGGCCAATCTTTCCCATCTACAGATGTGTAGATGGTTCAGTCGCATTAGCTTTATATGAAAGGGGCATTTTGGCCTAAAATAATTTGCCTTGCCATCTCTGGTTCCAGTTATCCACAGCTTGAGGCCTGTTTCACTACAACATAAGAATAGAAACACTTTCCTGAGGTATCAGCTCACCTAAAATTCACTACAATTTAAATCAACATTTAGTAAACATCTATTATGTATGAAGTACTATGCTAGGCTCTAAGGATACAAAAATCAAACAGACGCTGTCCTCCAGGAGTTTACACTCAAAGATATGAAGGAAGGGGAAGATGGCAGGCACCATATATAGATAAATGCCAAGTATTTAAAGGTGAGTGAGTACTGATGCCTGAGAGCTTTAAATGCCAGGCTGAGAAATTTGTATTTTACCCTAGAGACAAAAGGAGCCAATTTTGAGGAGGGGGGTGTCAGGGTCAGATTTGCATCTTAGGAATATTGATTTCGAAGTTGTGGGATGGGTTGAAGAAGGGAGAGAACAGGGGTAGGGAACCAGTCCAGAAACTAGTGGAATTAATAAGGGCTCTTGTGTAGACATTAACAATTCAAAAATTAACTCTATTTGTTGAAACATCCCAGTCAAAAACAAAACAAAACAAAACTTACTTTACATTCTTAAAAAAATATTACTTGTTTGCCTTTATTCCAGGAAGAAAATGTGGAACTCTGTCACCTTTAGGCTACTTTCTGCCTCAAATGCAACTTATTGATTTAGGGGAAGGGAGAACTTTTCTAGAAATTAACAAATGATCAATTACTAAATAATTGTTGAGCCAGATTGAATTTTTGCATTGAGGATTATGCACAGGTTTCAGTCTGCTGCAAATTAGGAACCAAGAACCCCATAATGTTAGAACTTGATAGGATTTTTTAAAAATCTAACCCAATCTATTTGTCTTAAAAATGAGGAAACTGAGAAATCAAGTGAATTGGGCAAGGTTTTAAGAAATGAGGCAGGGCACAGCTGGAGTCTTCTGTCTCCAAGACCAATGGTCTGCCCACTGGAGTAAGCTGAGAAGCCAGCTTTAAACTGAATGATGGACAACAACATTTAACAATAACCTGGATGAGTTGGCATCGAGAAAATTTTTTCTTTCATTAATTCAGATGCAATAGACCCAGCTCCTATGTGATATAGATCTTTTCCAGGGGCCTAAACATAGAGGAGGAAAAGGCTCATAGCCAAACTCTGCCCAGTCACACAATAAGCTTCCCACCTCACACACATCTGAATCAGCTAGAGACAGCCAGAAATGGTGCTTGGTGGTGGTGGCGTTGTTGTTTTAATTTCAATGCATTAAAGTAATCCAGAAAGCCACCCTCACTCACCTTCCTTGAGAGGTTAAAAAGTTCATTTCTACCAAGACATTTATGGCCCTGCTTCAGGAAGCCTCTTTAACAGAAGTAGGAATCCAGCAAAGGGCAAAGAAGTCAAATTTACATTTTAATAGTTGGGGGTGAGATGGGGGGGAAGGGAAGAAGGGAAGAGAAGGAAACCCAGATAGTTGATGGGGGGGAGGCAGTTGTAGTTCTCCCCTTGTTAAGGGTAGAGAAAGGCCATTTAATCAAGAATAAAAGCTTTGCTGAACAGGCAGTCTCCCTCAGATTTCAGTCTCCTAGATAATCTTGAATGGACGTTTATAAATGCTTCTCAAATGCTACCATGCTTTCCATCGGAGCCATGGTTTTGGCAGTTGTGAACTTCAAGTGGGCCTATTAAGCTGATCAGAGGAAACAGACTGACAGTGAGCTGATTAGAAAGCTCTTAGAGACCTTTCCTTTGAATGGGGAAAAAGAGCCTGGAATCCCCTCCACCCCCTCCTTTCTCCCCTCGCTTTGGAGAAGAACCCAGGAGCTCTGCTGATTTCAGGGAATATTTTTTGGCAAGTGTGTTAATAATAAAAAAAAAATAATAACAGTATAAAGTAAAGAGAAGGAGACAGTGATTGAGACAAGAGGAAAAGACCGATTTTCAAACACAAAGAAAAACAACCCTCTTTTCAGCTCTTTGCCAACCTTCCTGTTGTCAGACTCTGCTTGGAGGGAATGTTTGAAGATAACAGGAAAGGAAATCATGAAATGATATGTCAAGGACTTGCTCGTCTAGAAAAGACAAGGGCAGGCTGTTTCCTGGTCCCATTCTTATCTGAGGCCTGCCAAAAAGAATTTTTTTAAACCCCACCATCAAGCAGAGGTCTATAAATAGGTCATCAGAATCAGGGCAAACGATTTCATTTAATAATATAACCACATGAGTGGGTCTGGAGGAGAAGCAAATGGGATCGACTTGCATCCTGCTCCCATGGCCCCAACAAGAGAAAGAGACCCTCATTTGGGTTCCCAAAGGGGTGACAGGGATGTTTCCTTCTGATCTCATGCTAATCGAGAGAGTGGAATTCTGTTTGGGAAATGTACAAAACACATCAACAGAAAAGGGGAACGTTGCAAAACCTCCAAATGGGGCAGGCATTACTCAGAGGGAGAAATATGAGAGGGGGTGGGAGGCGGAAGGGGGAAAGCAGGACAAAAATCAAAATAAGTCAATCAGTTACTTCACTGCCATCTAGGTTGCTTTTATCAGCAGAAAATTTCAGGTCCAAAATCTGTTTTCCAAATGATAGGCCCATGATAAACTAAACCCAGGGAGGGGAAGGAAGGGAAAAGAAAGAAGAAGAAGAAAGAAATATTTCAAACCTGATCCCTTGGGGAATAGCAGAAGATAAAGTGGGGAATTTTGATTCCAGACCTTGAGTTGAAAATGAAGTTTATAGATTAGCTTTGAACAAATATTATCTTTCAGTCTATAGCTAAGAGTCACAGCACCTACCTGAAGCCAAATGAGGAGGGGGAAAAAAGAGCATTGAAGTTACTAAATAAATATGGTGGACCAACCTTAAGTGGGGACATGGGATACAGTGCCACCCCAGCATGTACATGTTCACCGACATCATAGACTGTGAAATGAATCTGAAATGGATCTTAGAGGTTATTCAATCCAACCCCTTCATTTTACAGATGAGGAAATGAAGGCCCATTGACTCAGCAAGGTTCAGTGGAAAGAGCTTGGGCTCTGGGGAGAGAGTTCAGAAGAACTGGGTTCCAATCCTGTCCCTGAAGCATACTACTTGTATGACCTTGGGCAAGTCACTTAACTTTCCTGGGCTTCAGTTTCCTTAGAAGTAAAATAATGAGCTAAGGGCAGCTAGGTGACATGGACTGAGTGCTGGTCTGGAGTCAGGAAGACCTGAGTTCAAAACCAGACTTAGACCTTACTAGCTATGTGACCCTGGGCAAGTCACTTAACCCTGTCTGCCTCGGTTTCCTTATCTGTAAAATGAGCTGGGGAAGGAAATGACAGTGTCTTTGCCAAGAAAACCCCAAATGACATCACGAAGAATTGGACATGACTGAAACGTTTCAACAACAATGAACTGATGAGGGTGGACTAGATGCCCCTTGAGGTCCCTTCCAGCCCCAGATTTATGCGGAAATGCCTCTAGGTCAACGGGATGTTAAGCAGGACTTCAAACCCAGGTCTTCTAACTTTAAATTCAGTCATTTTAGAATCAGTAACTCCTATCCCTAAGGAAAACGTCTTTATTATTTTTTTACATTTTATTTTTTTATATTTATTTAGTAAATTTAGAGTGGAAATATAAAGAACTCACTGAGAGGCAGTTTATGTGTGTCCCCTCTCAAGGGAGACACACCAATGTAGACACCACATTAGTGCCACTGAGTTATCCATAATTAAAGGAAGAGTTCCTTGCAGAATCCTTAATTCTGATGTCCTTCCTTTGGGGGCACATACTGCACAAACATCTCTCAGTGAGGAATAGTTTGGGTGTAAGGTTACAGGCTAACAATGAATTCCCTGGTGTTCATGAGCACCACTTGGTGCGCTGGAGGGAGAGTCTTCCAAATGTTGCATGGGAGCCTCGGAGATTTGAGGGGAGGGGTGGAGAAAGGGGAAATGAAGCAGATAGGAGGTCTGCTGAGTATCAGGAGGAGGGAGGCAATTACCCCTAGACTGCAGGGAGACTCCCAGACCCCACTCCCCACACCTTGGAGATTCCATTACTGTGCCTCGCACTGCCTTTCCAGGAGCCCAGAGATGCTGGGGCGGAGGAGGGATTGAGACCAGCTCTGAAAGGGGCTTATCAATGCAGCATCCCATTCCTCCCCCCTGGGTTTCTCATAAATAGCTGTAGGCTGTCTTTGATCTCAGTAGAGTCTCACAAAAAAAGGAGGAGGGGTGGGGAATCTTGGAGGTCGGGAGGACTGCATCAGTAATCCATGAAACTAGTAAAAGGTGGGTCAAGCTTTGAGGTTCCCTGCCAGAGATGGTAGATTTGGTTGAATCAGTCATGACCTTTTTTTTTTTTAATGGAGAGGTAAGGAGAAGGGGGCAGAGGAAAGGAAATGGGAAAACAAGACCATCCAACTATCTCAAGCAAGTCTTCTAGAAGAGGCCTGTTTGACTTGATAATTGGGTTTGATTTTTTTAATGGATTACAAAATCATGGATCTATAATGGACTTTCGAGGTTATCTGATCCAATTTCTTCATTTTTACAGATGAGGAAAGTGAGATCCAGAGAGGCTAATTGACTTTTTCCACACTGCATAGGCAGTAATTGGGAGACCTCAAATTCTAAGGCAGGTCCTGCCGCTCCAGAGTTCAATGCTTTTCCTACTGTATCAAGGCAAGGACAGAGAAATAAGAGAAAATGCCTTGCCTATTATTACCTCTTTCCAGACAAAGACCCATATGTTAGCCTCCTTCTTCTTAAAACTAATTCCATAGACCATAATGTTATGGAAAAAGAAACTTTGTTATCTAAGTGTTTGTTTCCTACCCTTGTATCCTTTTGTCATTTCTACTGCCATTTACTGCTTATGGGATCTTGGCCAAGACATTTGATCTCTGTAGACCTGTTTCTTCATCTGTAAAGCAAGATGGTTGCTGTAGATGACCTCTAAGGTCCGCCCCCCCCCCCCCCCAGCCCTGTGACACTCTTGAAGGGAGGACCATGCAACTCAAATCCTGATTTTGAAAGGTCACTAAGCTCCTGATTAATATTTTAACACATGCTCTCCCACAGTAGGCTGGTTTCATGAAAAGAGGACTGAATTTGGAGTCCTAAACCTTGAGTTCAAATTCTGACAGGCAAGAGCTTTGTGACTCTGGGCAAATACTTCAACTTGTCTGAGCCCGAGCTTCCTTATACTCTATAAAATGGGCATAAGAATATTTGTATTATCTTTCTCCCAGGGTTGTCATGAAGGAAGCTTTTACCAAGCACTGTGTAAATGTGAATTATAATCAAGAGTTCAACTTAATTTTAAAAATCTAAGATGGAGGACCATAGAGATCATCTAACACCTTCATTCTTCAGCCAGAATGGAACCTAAAATCAGTCAAGACACAGGGGATGTGGTCCGTTCTGAAATGCCTGGGGGAGGGTGGAGAAAAGGAAATTCCACAAAGTCCCTCGGGAGACAACAGTCAGTAAACAGCTATTAAGCACCTAGAATCCTACGGGCCAGACCACACACTATCAGGAAGCTCTTTACATCTAACCTATATCCCTCATGCTGCAAATAAGCAGTGTCCCTTTTTCCTCTGTCCTCATTGGAGATGGACACCTTTTCTGGGAATGAACATGACAGATGCTTGAAAATCATCACAAATGGCTTTCTTTCTTTATTCACAACTGAATGAATCTAAGTTCATCTAGCCTTTCCTCAATGGTTTTATTTTTCAAATTTAAATCATCTTTCTAGGTCTCCTTATCTATCTTATCTCTTATCTATCAAATGAGATAATAGATATAAGCTCCTTAGCATGCTGCCTGGCATACCAGAGGTGTTTAATAAATGCTTATTCTCTTCTTTCCTTCCTTCCTTTCTTCCTACTGCCTTACTCTGCCCTTGTCCTTCAGAGCATCCCTGGTTTGTCTCAAAACACTCCCTCATTTTTCCTCTCTATTCTTACAAAGTTCTGCCCTTGCTAGGTCTTCCATAATTGATGTCACCTGCAAATTCATTAAGCCCAGCATCAAACATCAAGGTCATTGATGAAAATGTATCAAGCCACTTCAGCCCCAGTGGACTAGCCTCCATGCTCTTTAAGGCTGATGCCTATCACTTAAGATCCATTCCAGCCAGCTGCCTAGTCCCCTAGGATCAAAAGAGAGGACAACATGAAAGTATTATGTAAACTAGAAAGGGCCATACAGACTGCTATCATTTTGCCTGGAAAGTTCTCCCTCCTCACCTCTGAATTCTAACTTTCCCAGCTTCCTTCAAGACACCTCAAATCTACCTTCTGCAAGGGGCTCTTCCTGGCCTTCCACTGGCCCTGCCCTCCCCACCAGTGCTGTCCCCCTCTGAACACCTCCAATACACCCTGTGCGGATCTTGCATGCACATGGTTATTTGCGTATTTTATCCCCATTAAAATGCGAGCTCTTTTAGGCAAGGACTATGTTTTTTCTTTCTTTATATCCTCATCCTTTAGTACAGTCCATAGTAAACACTTAATAATTGTTGAAAACATTTATAGCAGTTCTTTTGGGGTGGCAAGAAACTGAAAATGAAGGGGGTGCCCATCGTTTGTAGAATGGCTGAACAAATGATGCTGTACAAAACGTAGTGTTATAAGAAATGATGAAGGTGATGGTTTCAGAAACGTGGGAAGGTTTGTATGGACTGAGAACAGAATGCAGTGAAAAGGAGAATAATTTATATGAGGCCAACACTATAAAAATGAGCAATTTTGAAAGACTCGACTCTGATCAAATGACTCCAATTCTGGAGGATTAGTGAGGAAGAATGCTGCCCACCTCCTGACAGGGGAGGATGAATGCATCCAAATTGAGCAAATGTTTTTGTTAGATAATATTTATTTGTTACAAAAGTTTGGTTTGGATTTCTCCAGGTGGAGGGGGAGTAAAAGATAAATAAATCCACAGTAATTTTTTTTCTTTTTTTCCTTATGAAATAAAAGGACATTTATAACATAAAACAAAAAGCTAAACAATCTGATTTTTACAATAGGAAGATCGATATGAACCTATGCAAAATGAAATGAGTAGAAACAGGAAAACCTCATACATGATAACTAAACCAACGTAAAATGGGAAGGACCACAAAACAAGTGAAAGCAAATGATGCAAAATGATAACGACCAAGTCTGGCCCCAAAGAAGAGCCAAGAGAAGGCACTACTCCCTTCTCTTTAAGGAGTGGTAATTTAAAAAATAAAGCACAATTTTGAAAAATGCTTATTTACTAACTGATTTTGTGATGTAATTTAGGTTTCCCCATTTCATTCAATAAGCATTTATCAAGTGCCACCTGTGTTCCTAAATATACTCTATACTTAGGGAACACAAAGATGGAGGCAACTTCTTTTAGGGAGAAGAGGAAATTACTTTTCCTAAATTTAGTGACCATTAACAACAGCTTAACAAACAAAATATTTTAAAATAATATATAATATCCTCTACCCTAAATTATGTTTTTCAGTGTATGTATTAATGTTAACAAAATAATGCATATTTCTTTTCAATACCCTTTTCATTCAATTATTTTTTCTTGATTGTGTTGATGTTTTTTGTTTTCTTTTATTAAGGAGAGGAACTAGCTATGATTTTCCTTGGCAGAGGCAACTTCCCTCTACCAATGCCAATATCTACCTTCTCTGAAACTCAGTATTAGAAAGCGGCCTAGGGAGTGTTACTGAGAGAGTAAAGAACTCACTCGGGTTGACAAAGCCAGTAGGTATCAAAGGCATGGCTAGAACTCAGCTTGTCCTGTCCACTACACCATGCTATCTCTCATGCTGTTATTTTTATTATTTATATCCATCATTAATGTGTGTACATATATACATATATATTTAGGTACATATATGTATACACACATATATTTGTCTTGGTTCTTCTTTTTTCATCCTGAAACAAATCAGGTATTTTGCCCTATTTCAATGTATTCTACATATTTGTTACCAGGAATTAGTCTGAGGAGCTTTCCTGGAAGTAATGGAAACTGAGCCAGGCCTTAATTATTAGATGCAAATTGTCAGAAGAAAAGGAAAAAGAAAGAATTCCAAATAGACTATGAAGAAACTAAGCATGGGGGCAAGGACAAGTGGGACATGGGACTCTAGGGAGGCCAATCTGACTACAAAGAAAAGTCTGTGTTGGAGAGTAATTAGAATCACCATTAGAGCTTAATGCTGAGCTGTGTTTGTAATTACTCAGAAAAGAAATAAAAATAACTAATATTTCTTTCTATTGTGCTTTACATATGTAATGTACGCACATGCCCTTCTGAAGAAGATATATGTGTCCATATGGAATGTCCTAATAAGGTTTGCAGAAGACATGGAGATATGTGGTCTGAGGCTTGGCCCACCTCTGAAAAGAAGAGTAAAGTCTTGGATACCCAAGATGGTGAGAGCACAGAAGGAGATGGGGACCAATGAGAGGGGACATACAGGCCCCCATGCACAAAAAAACTCATTTCTCCAGTCTTCAAGAGGAGGTTCCTATAGATACAGGACATCCCAAAGGTCTTAGTGCAATTTTTAAGTTTTGATAATTTAAGAAGTATAAGTGAAATAAACTGACCCAAAAATCATTTAAAAGTTTATTTAAATTTATTTTACATTTAGTTTTATGAACGTTAATAAATTTTTCACTTTAATTTAATTTTCCAGATAATACTTTCTTGACAATGAGTGAATTGGTAGAAGAGGTCTTCTTGATTTGCAATCTCAGTCACTTGAGCTATCTCCATTACAGGCTCTCTCTAAATATTGCCAGCATAATGGTATGGGTAGGATTTTAGAGTTCAGGACAGTCATTCCCCTGAATATTCTTAAAGGGGAAGGTAGTCGCAAGTTTACACCAATTTATGGCCCCTTCCCACCAAACTCTGGGTATACTAAAAGATGTCACAAATAGCAAATGTGAGTAAACTCATTATCTAACCAAATAGCAAACAAAAATCAGAGGAGAGACACAGACTAGAATATAGCAGAAAATACACAAGAGTGAATGTGCTCCTTAGATAAGAAAAGGATGAAATCTTGGTTCAACGAAGAAAGGGACTCTTGATCTCACCCAAAAAATTCATTCTCATTCTCACTCTCTCTCTCATTCTCTCTCTCTTATTTCTTGGGAAGCAAGATGGAAATCAGGGATATGTTGAAGAGATGGATTCCCCTATCTATCTAAAGCTTCTAAAAATCTTGCTTTCTTTTTCCACATGTCTTTCCCCAAATAAGCTCTCACACCAGCTCAGGTCCTCAGTGACACAATCTACATATTCTTCACCAATTGGGAGTCAGGTCTTCTTCTGCAGAATTCAAAATGTCCTAGGCTTACACTAATGTGTTGTTGGTGGAGTTGTGAACTGATCCAATTCTGGAGATAATTTGAAACTATGCCCAAAGGACTATTAAACTGTGCATACCCTTTGACCCAGCAATACCACTTCTAGGTCTGTATCCCAAAGAGATTTTTTTTTAAGGGAAAAGAACCTATTTGTACAAAAATATGTATAGCATCTCTTTTGTGGTGGCTAAGAAGTGGAAACCAAGGGGATGCTCATCAATTAGGGAATGACTGAAGGAGCTTGGGGATATGGTTGTGATGGAATATTATTGTGCTATAAGAAAAACCTGGGAAAACTTACATGAACTGATACAAAGTAAAGCAGAATCAGGAGACACCACATACAGTAATATCAATATCGTACAATGAAGAACTGTGAATGACAGCTATTCTCAGCAATACAAAGATCCAAGATAATCCCACAGGAATCATGATAAAAAATGCTATCTGCTTCCAGAGAAAGAACTGATGCTGTCTGAATACAGACTGAAGCAGGCTATTTTTCAGTTTCTTTCTTCAAGTCTTCTTGCACAAAATTACTAATATGGACATGTTTTACATGATTGCATATGTATGTTCTCTATCAGATTGCTAATTTTCTCAAGGAGGGGAGAGAGGATAGAATTTGCAACTCAAAACTTTTTTTCAAAAATTAATGTTAAAATTGTTTTTATATGCAATTGAGGAAAAATGTTATTTTTAAAAACATCCCACGTTTCACTGAAAGATTAATTACATATGTTATTTTATCTGATTCTCACCACAACTTTGTGAGGTAGACACTATTATTAGCACCATTTTCACAGTGAGGAAACTGAGGTTCAGATAGATTAAATAAGTTGCCTAGGGTCATACACTAAATATCTGATACAGAATTTAAACTGAAGTCTCCCTGCCTCCAAGTCCAGAACTCTACTGACCATACAATGTGGTCTATATGGGTACACTCAAAAACTGGGACACTACAAGATTAGAGGGACCAAGAGCTGGAAGGCTATTGCACTACTCTGAATGAGAGATGAGGGTCCAGACTAGGGTTTAAGGATGAGCATATTGCAAATGAAGGTCCAAAGGCAGTAGGTATCAGAGTCCAGACTGGCTTCAAAAAGCGGTCTGTACTTACTATGAAAGAGGCTATCCAACCCCAGAGAAAGAACTAATGGTGTCTGAATACAGATTGAAGCATACTTTTTTTTAAACTTTATTTTTCTTGAGTTTTTTGTCTCTGTTTTCTTACACAACATATTATGGATATGTTTTGCATGACTACATATGTATAACCTATATCAAACTGCTTGTCTTCTCAATGTGGAGGGAAGGGAGGGAGGAAGAGAATTTGGAATTCAAAGTTTTAAAAATGAATGTTGAAATTGCTTTTACATGTAACTGGGGAAATTTTTTTTAATAAATGCTTTTTTAAAAATGGTCTGGGGGCAGCTAGGTGGCGCAGTGAGCGCCGGCCTCGGAGTTGGGATGACCCGAGATCAGATCCAGCCTCAGAAAATGAGCACCCACGCATAAATAATGACTAGCCGTGTAACCTTGAGCAAGTTACTTAACCCCAATTGCTTTAAAAAAAAATGGTCTGGAAATTACTAAGGTAGGAGAGGCCCATCACTAAAGAGCTAGCCCAAAATACAATTTTTTTTCAGGGGAGGGAGAAAAAATGAGGAACCAGAAACTTACAAAGATTATCTGTTAAAGTCAAGATAGATTCTATTTGTTCCTTCCCTTCATCCTACCAGACCTGTTATCCAGTCCAAGGAAAAGATATCTCTGATAAGACTAGTTCTTTATGAAGCAGTGTTGGTTGTTATCTAGAATATCATGGTCTCATAGGTATTTCCCTTTCAGTATCTTTCTAACTATAAAGAAATGTGTATCAAGACCCATAATGCAGTGTGCTGTTATAGAAATGGCCCTGGGCTCTCAAAGATTATGGCATCAGAGCATTAAGTCTAGTAGAATCTGCCAAGCTGGAAAGGCTTCAGTATGGGATTGGAAACTGACTGTTGTCCAAGGACCAGCCTAGCCAATGTAGGAGACACAATGTAGGTCACCAGAGAGGTAACCAGTGGATAATATTTTGGGTGTTTAGCCATAGCAACTCCCAAAGACCATCAACTAAGGCACGCAGGAGTCACAGTCTTCACTGATGGAAGGAATGTCCCCACTGATGAAAACACTGACCGTACATTTAGAGCTAGGAAAGGTCTCAGAGGTCATCTATATTCTGGAAGTATCAACGTATTTAAATAAGTCCAAATGACATGTCACATCCCTTCCAGTGTTTTAAATAAAGGCTCTCTATTTACCCTTTTTTATTTCCAGTTTCTTTGGGTTCTCAACAGTGACAGCTGTTGATTTCAGTTGATTCATTCCACACCATGGCATACAAATTAGCAAGGTCTGCATATTATAATACACCTAGCCTCACTGTAGGGTGGTTAGGTGGCTGAGTGAATAGAGTGATGGGCCTAGAGTCAGGAAGACTCATCTTCCTGAGTTCAAATCTGGCCTCAGACACTTACTAGCTGTGTGACCCTAGGGAAGTCACTTCACCCTGTTTGCCTCACAGTTCTCTGCTCTGTAAAATGGGCTGGAAAAGGAAATGGCACACCATTCCAGTATCTTTGCCAAGAAAATCCCAAATGGGGTTACAGAGAGTCAAACACCACTGAAAAGGCTCACCAAAAAAATTTTCAAGAGCCTTTTTTATGGGGGGGTGGAGATGAAGGGGAAGTTTGGGGTTAAGACCCATGACATCATAGGTATAGGGAGCTCCCAGAGTGGAGACTCCTTCTATTAATGCATAAGCATCTGCTCAGTAACTTATCACAGCAAATTGTTTTAGACATGGAGGAAGTTCATTGACTTTTCCAGGATGACACAGCCCCTGTGTCCACTGTGGAACTGTCAGGAGCCCTAGAATGGTCTTCTAATTACTGTGTCTACTCCTTATCTACACCTAATAAATAGCATTTGCCAGAGCACTCACTTCTTTGGAGCTGCAGACTTCATTTCGGGTCACTGATGCTTGGAATGCCACCATCACCAACATATTTGTTTTGGTTAAGAAAGGATCTCTTGGGGGCGGAGGCAAGATGGCAGAGTAGAAACAGCATTTCCAATGTGCTCTGCCCCACACAAATTTCAAACAATATGAAAGGGAGCTCCGAACAACTTCTGGAGCCACAGCACCCACAGAACGGCACAGAGAAGCTAACTTCCTGCTGAGGACAGCCCAGCAGCCCTGCAGGGAGCAGCCAGCGCAGCGCTCTGAGAACAGACAGCACAGCGTGCTGGGAACCGACTGAGCAGCCCTCAGAGCCGAGCCCAGGTCCGAGGTTTTAGCCCCAGGGCGGCCGGGCCTTCAGCCGGCTGATGGAACCCCAGAACACCAGCAATTGTGGCGATTCCAGAATTATCAGCACAGATACGCCTAGGACAAAGTGAGAGGTTAGTGCCCTATGGACTTTGGGACCAGTATTTAGGGAACACGTGGCTTCCTCCCCTAGGGGCAAAAAGCTGCTGAAGAAACAGCTGCACAGAAGCCATTTTGCAGTGTCAGTAGTGGCTCTAGCTCCTGGTCTGCAAACTGTAGGGGGATCCAGCAATCAGTCTGGGGGTTAATCGTTTTTGCTTTAAACTTCCTGGATCTGGATTGTGGTCTGGGGGGGAAGTTTGGGGTGGGTATCCAACTTGCCAGAGTGGGTGGAGGCTTTACAGAGGCCACACAACTGGCGGAAGTTGTGAAGACCCCATGTTTGGGCGGAAGCTCCCCTGGCTGGTGGCAGAGTCCTACTGAGGCAACAAGCCCAAAAATCAAGTAATTAAGTGGCAATATGCCTAGGCAAACAAAACAAAATAAACAGAAAAGTTCAACATTGGACCTATTTTAGGGGCAAAGAGGCTCAAAGCATGGAGGAGGACTGTGAGGTTAGAACCCCTGCACCAAAAGCCCCAAATGAAAATACAAGCTGGCTACAGGCCATAGAGGACCTTAAGAAGCATATAAGAGAAGTGGGGGAAAATTTGGGAAGAGAAATGAAAAAGATGCAAGAAAAGTATGAAATGACAGTCAACAGCCTGACTGAGGAAAATAACACCTTAAAAATAGACTAACTCAAATGGCAAAAGAGGCTCAGAAAGGCAATGAGGAGAAGAATGCCTTAAAAAGTCGAATTTGCCAGATGGAAAAAGAATCTCAAAAGCTCACTGAGGAGATTCATTCCTTCAGAGTTAGACTGGAGCAAATGGAAGCTAGTGACTTTATGAGAAATCAAGATGCTGTTAAACAGATCCAAACAAATGAAAGAATAGAAGGCAATGTGAAATATCTCATGGGAAAAACCACTGACCTGGAAAATAGATCCAGGAGAGATAATTTAAAAATTATTGGACTACCTGAAAGCCATGATCAAAGAAAGAACCTAGAAATCATCCTTAAAGAAATTCTCAAGGAAAGAAAGGATCTCTTATTAAAATGCAAATGCCCATTGGGAAGGGTGCCTAGTAAACTCTCAGTCATTACAGAGTCAGTGTGTTATTACGGATGGAGGAGCCCTGCCTTGGAGGCATCTAAGTTACAGTGAATTAGGGATCTGAATTGGCTGGGGAGTTTCCTTACTGGGAGTTTGCACTATGATGATTTCACAGGTCTAGACAGCACCATCAAAATTCAATATTTATACCCCCCTTGGCCATTCCATGCTAAACTTCACTCTACCTCCTCAATAACCTGGACTTTGCCCCTAAGAGCCTCCATCCTGACCTTCTGCCTTATCCTGTCAGGGCCCAGGCCCCCACCATGGCCAGCACCCCCGCAAGCCACCAATCCTGCATTCGCCTCCTCTTTTTTTCTGTTCGCCTTTACAGGTGACCTAAACCCAACAGAGTGGAAGCTCTTTGAGGGCAAAGACTGCTTTATTTGCTTGTATTTTTATCCCCAGCATTTAGCATAATGTCTGGCACACAAAAAGGGCTTAATAAATGCTCTTGCTCCTTACCTATCTGTGTATCTGTCCCTTGTCTAAACTAATTTGTTACATCCTATCCAAAAGAACAGCTTGAGGAACAAAAGGTCTTGACACTACAGATCGTTGGAAAGAAGGGTCCAGATAATGAGGAATTCCTGCAGAATGATGGGTTGGAATGTTAGCCTAGGGAGCCAAGAGTCAATAAGAGACAACCAAGTACCCCACCCCTCTGACCCTAAAAGAGAACTACTCTAGGATGGGATATGAGATCTACAGAACCAGAGCTGGAACCCACCACTTTTTGCGCCCAGGAGAAAGGCAAACACATTCTCAATTCAGTCGATGAAGGGGTAGGGCAGTGGTGAACCCAGGATCTCATGAAGCCCCTGTAGGGGATGCCCTATCTGGAATGACAATGGAGAGAAATAGGGAAGGACTAGACTAGAAAGAAACTCACTGGGGTAAGGAGTGCCATCTGGTAATTTCTTATTTTAACTCATTATTCTCGTTCACTCAGAAAATCTCAGTTGTTGAAAGTAGTCCCAGTATTGAGATATTGCAAAACGGGACAACAACCTCCACCCAGAAAACACACTGGCAACAGTCAATCATTTGCCTCTCATTTGCCAGTGAAGCACAGAAAATGCTGGACCTGGCAGTGGTGCTTTAGGAAATGAGGAACAACCAGCCTGCCTTTATTGGCACCATAGCCTTCTTGTGAGCTTGCTTCTAAAGCATTGCCACCCAAGTGCCAAGGCCTACAAAGCATTCTGCTCCCAGAAACAAACTTCCTCTTGGGGAATGTTTTCACTTAAAGCAGACGAGTGTTAAAATTACCTCTGGCCCCAAGTGGTAGCCGAGAACAGGACTGGTCATATGGTTTATTTCCAAGGCACATTCCCCGCAGAGCCCTTCCATTCATAGAATCCCAGAGGGATGGGATGTCTATCTTTAGGGCTGAGAACAGGCAGCTCTGTCCTGTCAGCTTATGGAGGCAGATCCTTTGGAGGCTAATGAAGAGATCTGAAGGGGCATCCAATAATAACCCCATCAACCATTTCCATTCCCTCACTGGTCTTTAGTGAAAACTGCCTTCCTTTACCCTCTGGCTATATCCTGGGTGTGCTGGCTTCTGATGGAAATTTGTACAACATTAGGACCCCATGACCATACGCATTCACATATACACACACACAACAGGCCATGCACATGGATGGGTTCCAGTAGTGGCACTAACTTAATGAAAATGGTTAGTTATGTTTTAGCTGGAAGTAAAACTAAATCTAGAGGTGAAAAGACAATCAACGGAGCCACAATGTTGAGACTCCTGAAATGGAAAACAGCTGTCTTTGGGGAAAGGCTTGGCTGCCCCTACAGGATGAGGGGCTGGGGCCTTGCGACAAGGCTGGCCACTCCTCCTTGCTTTCTCCATCGAGGATTAACATTATTAAGCATGCTTCTGCCGGGTTACCCTCTACTTGGGAGAAGGGAGGCTCAGTGAAGAAAGAAGTAGAAAGAGACAGAACAAAAACAAAAAGAAAGACAGTAGTGGAGAGAGCAACAAACTGAAAGAAAAAATCCTCCCCACCCAAGAGAAATAAAGGATGAACATACCCAGTAACTGCATTTTATAAGAGATGTTCAGATAAATATTTGACATAACTCCTTTCAAAAGTTTGGTAGGGGGGCAGCTAGGTGGTGCAGTGAATAGAACACCAACCCTGGAGTCAGGAGGACCTGAATTCAAATCGACCTCAGACACTTAACACTCACTAGCCATGTGACCTTGGGCAAGTCACTTAACCCCAATTGCCCTGCTCTCCCCCTTCCAAAAAGCAAAAAAAAAAAAGTTTGGTAGGAATCACTATGGTAGGAGCTATACAGTAAAGAAATTAGATCTAGGGGTGGCTAGATGGAACAGTGAATAGAGCACCGGCCCTGAAGTCAGGGGGACCTGAGTTCAAATTTGACCTCAGACACTTGACACACTTACGAGCCATGTGACTTTAGCAAGTCACTTAACCCCAAATGCCCTCCAAAAAGCAAAAAAGAAAAAGAAAAAAGAAAAGAAAAGAAATTGGATCTGAAGCATGAACCCAAAGAAGAAATGACAAAATGCATCTCCTTCCCTTCTTTGTAGAAGTGAGAGGCTAGGAGTATGAAACATGGCATACACTGTCAGACCTACTTAATGCATTGGTTAGTTTTGACAATTTTTTCCTCTTTTTTTTCTTTTCTAGAAGGGATGGTTCTCTGGTTAGAGGAGGGAGAAGGACATATTAGGGAATAAAGCTGTATAAGAACAAAAGCTATCAAACAAATTTTAAAAGAAATAATCATGAGAAAAAAATTAAAGAAATTTGGTTAGAAATGAATGTCTTCTGCAGAGTGGGGCCAGCTGGAGAAGTTGTTCAGCTGAAAGGCATATGGTTTGGAGAGCTTTCAAATGAAATGGAAATTTAGGCATTTTAAGGTATACTTAAGAGTTTTTTTAAACATCCCCAAAATATAGCTTAGAGAAAAAGAATTACAGCAGAAACTGAATAGCATTGGGGGAAGAGATGGGGCTAAGAGAGGGACATCGAGTGAGGAGAAAGGAGATCCAGAGATCAAGAGGAAGAAGAAAAACCTTGAACAGGAAATGTCAGGGGAGTTTTAGGTTTGGTTGGGTTTGGATCAATTTATATGTGATTATGTTGAAAGAGAAGATATTTCAGAATAAAAAAGGTAATGGATTCAGAAACAGCAGAGGGAATAAAATGTCTGTCCTATCTCATTGCCTAGAACCCCAAAAGGGCAACCACCATAAAATGCCCAGGGTCCCTGAACAAAATAGAAAATTCCATATTGACTTCTGATCCCAAGAGCCAAACAGGGGCTGGGTACCTTGTGCCTCTCTTCCTTCCCGGCAAACATGGTTCAGAATTAAGGCTGTACATAAACAGGCCCTATAGCTGCATATAATTTCACAGGATGAGGCAGCCGAAATGCATTTGTTATGTTGTGACAGAGGGTCACAGAAACCAGGAAAGTGGAGGGGGGAAGGGAGCGGGATGGAGGAAAATTATATGTTTCGAGGGAGAAGACTGAGAGGCTGCAAAGATGAACATTAAAGCACACACACACACAGAGAGAAAAATACAGATCTAGAATTTCTAAATTACCCTTGGCCCAAAAGTCTGGTTTACCACTGAAACAGTGTAATTATGAAGCTGGCAGAAAGCAGGCCAGGGATCTAGTTACTAACTTCTTACTAGCAAGAGCAGCAGAGTCATTTCTGCCAGTAGCGGGGCTTTTGACAAAAACCTTGTGTCTCATACATAGTGTGACCTATAGGGAAAACTGGTTTTAATCAAGCGGATCTATAAAATGGAATGCAGTTGTGGTCTCCCTTCTCAAATGTCAAACGAAACAGAGGAGAAAGTGAGGGTTGGAATTGTCAAAGTAACTGGGAGGAAAAAAAACATTTTACATAAACGCCCCCTTGTCCTGTACATACAGTCTATAGGCTAAGTTTGTTGAAAAATTCAGTTGAAACCCTCTGGTGGATTGGGCAAAATTCACCAAAAACATTCCTGGTGCTTTGATTTTTGTTTTTTTTATACCAGATTTTACTTTGCTCCAGAACGGACATTTTGGCCTGATTACAACCCTTATGAGGGAGTCCTCAAATCCCTTGGACATTTGTTGCTGAAATATTGTCCTTCTTATTCTATTTTTGAGAATCGGAACTCTAAATCACTGGGCATAGCTTCAAATTAGGATCGATAATCCAGGGAATTACCTAGCAAGGATGCCTCCCCCAACTTTGACCCATGGTGTCCCCATTCCCCTCATCCCTCCACCCTTCCTCATACCCCACAATGCCCAACCCCCACATCCAGTCAAAAAATTTTAAAAAGCATTTTCAAGCAACATTATCTCCTTAAAAAAAAGGTTTTCAGGCTTTCAGAATTTAAATTCTATAGACATTTCCTTCCTCTCAAATATTCCCTATATTTATGGTTAAATCCTATACTGCAGCAATTGCTTCCTAAGAGAATAGGGTAAGAGTGGGCAAACATTCAGAAATAAAGAAGCTAACCCTTGTCCTTCTCACCTGGAGAGGAGTAGTAACTAGAATCTCTGCCCAGTTGTCAATGGGGCACCCACTCATCTAACACTAGGATTTAGGGTTTGAAAGGATGTTCGAGTTCATTTAATCTGGCCACCTTGCTTTACAGATGAAGAAACTCAGACCCCAGGGAAGCAAAGTAGCCCATCAATGGACACTCAGCTATAAGCACAGAAGAATATAGAGGAAAAGGTTCTAGTCTTGTAGTCTGATGAGATCCAGGTTCTAATAACTCCTCTAACACTTCTGAGTTGTGTAATCACAGATAAGTCCCTCAATTCCCTGATCCTCAGGCTCTTCCCCTATGAAATAGAAATAATAATATCTGTGCTACTTTCTTCACTGGGTTGGAAGAAGAGGAACAAATGAGATGCAGTGTGCAAATTGCTTCATAAACCTCAGACTCTATATAAGTATCTGAGTAGGGAGAATGCTGAGCTTGGAGTCAAAAAGACCCAAGTACGAATCCCCTCAGACATTTAGCTTTGTCAGCCTGGGAAAATCACTCTCTCTTTGTGGTTGCAGCAGCAATGGTAGCAGTGATGGCAACGGCAATGATGGGGGTGATAGAGGTGATGGTTGTGGTGGTATGGCCATAGTCGAAGCCATGGTCACGTTTGTAGTTGTCATACGAGTACTAGTACAATTATTTTTATTAATAGGAGTACTATTGGTAGTATAAGTAGTAGTAATATTAGGACTAGTAGTACTACTTGGACTAATAAAAATGCTAGTATTACTTAGTAGTATAAATAGTATTACTAGTACTAGTTGTACTAGCAGGAGTACTATTATTATCAATATAAGGACTAGTACTACTAGTTATACTAATAGGAGCACTGCTAGTAGCACAAATAATAGTATGCTAATAAAAGTGCTAGTATTACTACTAGCATAAATAATAGTAATACTGGTACTAGCACTACTAGTTATATTAACAAGAGTACTACTAGCGGTAATACAAGGACTAGTATTAGTTATACTAATAGGAGTACTACTACTAGTAAAAAATAGTAGCATACTAGCACTATTAGTAGTAAGGGTGGTGGTAATAATAATAGCCGTGGCAGCAGCAGTAATAATACTAGTAGTAGTAATATATGCAATAGCAATAACCACAAGTAAAGACAGTAGTAATAACAATAGGGATTACTAGTAGAAGTAAATAGTAGACAGTAGCAGTAATAATAGTAACAGTAGTGGTCGTAATAGTAGTAGTAGCTAAGGAGCACAGCATGTGTGTGTGTGTGTGTGTGTGTGTGTGTGTGTGTGTGTGTGTGTGTGGTGTGTATGGTGGCCTTTACTAGTGCAAGGTGGGGAAGGAGGAAAACAGTTTGGAACTTAAAATGTTACAAAAATAAATTAAATTTAAAAACAATAATAATGGTAGTAGTAAAAGACCAAAGATCATTTCCTCAATGAATAATCTAGATAACTACAGCTGTGTAGATGCTGCCTTAGGATGTAGGTAAAGTGACCCTAACAAAAAGTGAATCATTCCTTCCTGCTCCTTTATCTCACTGACACTGAGGATTTTGTTTTTGCTTTTTAAGATGAATGTAAAATTACTATATGTCTCTTTGGATTTTAAAAGGGAAATAGAGTTGAGTAAGAAGACAGTGAATGTGGGTGGTACTAGTGAAATCTGGTAGGACTGAAAAATGAAACTGTCTCTGTGCTATATCACCAGGTAGCTCACTGGCCATTAATTTGTAACTCCACCACCCTCCTTTCCAGTGTAATTTTTAAAGTGTTTAGATTATGTTCCTTTGGAAAGATCACAAAGATATCTACCCTAACTAGGACTACTAGTTATAGATTCCTTGGTTTTAAAAGGTCCCCTTTTAAGACGCAAATATAATCTATATGGTTTCTATTAATGGAGAATTGGGGGTGGGAGGGCAGGGCAATTCAGAATTCAGTAAGTACTAAAATTAGAGACTTGACAGTAAAGAGGACAGCATGAGAGTACTGGGTATCCACAATAGCTGGGGGGGGGGGGGCACCAAAAACATACATAGAGACTGGAAGGGTGCCGATTTTGCCAAATTCCCACTTTTCCCTAGTACTTTCATCCTGGGAACCACCATGACTTCTCTCCTTCCCCTTGAGCTGTCTCATACCACCCTGGAGCTTTCATACTGCATGAACTAAGGTCAAGGAGTCAAATTTAGACAGTCAGCGGTGAGAGCTTTAGGCATTTGCATGAAATGCCGCGACATGAATCTTGGATATCATTTGCTATATGACTTCCTCCATAGGAAACACACCTATGTAAGTCACAGTGTGTATTTATAGTTATGGACAATCTTGCTACTAAATATGTCTAAGGTAAGGTCATAAGTTATTTCTGGGAGAAAAAAAACCAGTGACAGCAAGCAATGAGTCATTTTCAAATATGTATATACAGATTTGTGGTTTGTTTAAAGATGTCACAAGAATACCTCAAGTCCTTAAAAATACCCATAGGTCAGTTTTTAAAAAGAAGAAGGATTGCATGATCCCATTGCACTCAGCACATTTAAGTTGTCAAAATGCTTCAGTGATGATAGGATCATGGATTTAGTACTGGATTTTAGAGGTCAGCGAGGCCAATCTCCTTATTTCATATATCAGCAGAATGAAATCCAGAGTAGTTCACTGATGTGTCCAAGGTTGCTGTTGTTGTTCAGTTATTTCAATCATGTCCAACTCTTTGTGACCCCATTTGGAATTTTCTTGGCAAAGATACTGGAATAGTTTGCCATTTCCTTTTCCAGATCATTTTGCACATGAGGAAACTGAAGCAAACAGGGTTAAATGACTTGTCCAGGGTCACATGGCTTGTAAGTGTCTGAGGTCACAGTTGAACCCAGGTTCCACCCCTTCTAGTCCAATGCCCTCAATTTACAGATATGGAAACTGAAGGCCAGAGAAGTTAGGATTTACCCAACATCATGCAGGTACTAACTGGCAAGCAGAAATCGGAACCCAGGGTCCCCGAATTCAGGTCCAATCTTCTTTCCATGGCAGCTCAATTTTTCCTTAAATATATCAGAATAGTTTTAAGCCTGCAGAAATCCTTCCTTTGCCTTCCCTAAACTTCAAACTCAAGCTCTCAACCTTCCCTTCCAATTATTCTGTGCATAACTTATAATGGGCCTGCAAAAAGGTTTTGGCCCCTTTGATTTCTTCGAACCAATTCCTTCAAGTGCCTTCTCTTGCCTCATGCTCAAGAATAAATTGCATCATTATGGCTCTCTTGTTATTTTGACTTTCTGACTTGCTCTGTACCCTCTGATATATAAATTAGCTGCAGCCCACACAATGCACAACTGTATTTGTTCACAAGGAATGTTTGGGTTTCTTTCGACCTCTTCCTGTCCACTTCCCCGTGGTTTACATGGAGAGGTCGAGTTTTTTTAAAATTAGCCGGCATACTTGTGTTTAATGAGTACATTTAAGCATGCTTTCCCTACAATGCTTATCGGTTGGTTACTTAACCTTTTATGAGCAGGTTAAATATTTTCTACAGCATTTCAATACACATGATACCTGGTTTCAGGTTTAAAACTAATGGGAAGGAAGTTATTCTTTCCTTATATTATCCCCACCCCCATATCTTTTCATTTGCTTTTTATCTTTCCTTTTTAAATGACCACTTGACTGAGGGAGAAATTCACATGGCAGGAGTGAACACACCATCTAACAGATACGAGGTTTTGAACTCTTCAGGTATCTAACAATGGGGCATTTTTTTAGGAACCCCCATTGTCCTGACCAAAAGAATTGAAAGTGGCAAACTTGACCTGCATCTCACTATGCAATTGAAGTCTAAAATTAATTCAAACTGAGCTGTAGGAGAAGAATATCAGGGAAATAAGAAACGTGTTGAGTCCAGAGTGAGGATGGCAAGATCGCGTGTGATACCCAAAAAAATCTACCAGAATGCTCTCCATTCTCTGACAAAGTGGTCCTTGTTTCTCCATTTCCCAAAGGTTTCCCTTCCCATCTCCAAACACACACACACACACACACACACACACACACACACAATTCCCTGCCAACAGAATAAAAACTTTGCTAAGTGCTTCATTCATTCCAACAGGCTATATTTATTCATTTTTCACCCCCAAATGGCATATTTAATATATATTCCTGGAAGTACCTGAACTCCATTCATTATGTTCTCAACTAGCTTCTCATCTGCCTCTCCAACCCACAAGTTGACCCAACTGAATTAAAGTCCTTGGTGGCTCCACATCCAATTTCTTTGGAGGTTTGGCAGCAAGACAAGAAATGGACCACTAAATTTTCGGTTAGGACATTTATTAAGCACCTAGTATATGGCAGGCCCTCTACTAAGAGTCAGAGGATGTGAAGTCAGGGAGACCTAAGTTCAAATTCTATTTCACACATATCCTAACTGCATGATTCTGGATAAATCACTTAACATCTCTTGGTTTCTGTTTCCTCATTTGTAAAATGTTGGCTTTAATAGCCTCTGAGGTCCCTTCCAGTCCCAAATCTATGATTCTGCACAAAGTTTTGTGTAAATAAAAGTGAAAAAAATTTTCCTACTATGAAGGAGCTTACAATCTATGAGAAAGAATGTAATACAGATGAACAAAAGAGTCAAAGTGCTAGAAGAAGATTTTGAGTGAAGGAGAAAATCCTTCCAGTAAGCAGAAATCAGAGAAAACTTCCTGGGGGAGGTGGGCTGAGGAAGGTCTTGAAGGAATATTTCAAGAGATGGAGATAATGATAAAGTACATTCCAGGCCCAGGGCACAGTCTGTTCCCAAGTACAAGAGCAGAGGAGTACAGAACGAAGTCGAAGAACAAATATTAGCCAATTTTGGCTAGAATATTGTAGGGTGTGTGAAAGGAAGTAAAGAGAGCTAAGACTGGAAAGGTAGGTTGGAGTTAAATTGTGCATTGCCTTAGGGGGCATACTAAGGAGAACACAATGAGTCCCAGAGAGGGAGCCTTTCCTTCAGGATCTGACCCGTGCTTTAGGAAGACTATCTGGGCAACTATGCAAAAGATGAAAGAAAAAAGAGGGAAACAAGAAAGCGATTACACTAGTCTAGTGATAAGACCAGGGTGGTGTCATGTGAGTGGAAATGAATGGGCAGATATAAGAAAGATCAAGGAAGCAGAATCCCCCAGGGGTTAGCAAAGATTTAGGAGAGATGATGAGCATAGCCCTACAGAGTCAAAGGAGCCCATGGGACCTCTAGGTGATGTGTAGGAGGTCTTTGGATATACAGAATTATTGCTCAGAAGAGGTAGAAATTTGAAAGTCATTTGAATTGAGGCAATAATTAAAGTCGTGGGTTTGGAAGAGATCACCAAGGAAAAAGAATATTAAAAAAGAGAGAGAGAGATGGAATTAAGAATAAACTTAGGGGATGCCCAGATTTGGGTGATAAGAAGAGTAAAGTATGCCTATGAAGGAAATTGAGAGGGAGCATTTGGACAGATAATAGGTCAGCAATTATATAGCAATATCACAGAAGCCAAGATCAAAAGAAGATATCAAGAAGAAGGCCGTGATTGACAATAATGCCGTCCAATGATGAGAACCCATTGGAGACACAGAATGAGAAGACTGGGCTCATGCCCTAGCCTTGCCACTTGCTAACTAGATGGTCTGGAGCAAAGTGGGGTCTCTCTCAGCCGCAACACTGGATGAGTCTAAGAAGTTTGATTATATAAGTTACATTAAATAGAGAGCTCCAGAAACCCACCATATACAACTCTCAGAAAACTGAATAAAACAGAGTCTGTTGGGAACTCTACCTCACTTGTTCCCACAGTCTGTCACTCTGAATACCATAATTACTGTCCTTTTTTCCTAGGAGAGATCCAAAAGTTTTAAACCAGCACAGGAACTGAATTCTCCTTTGTTCTATAAGGCAGTAGCCGTTAGATGTGGGGACGGAAGAGCTACATTGAATGAAGCATATGGCCCGAAGCTAGCTAACAGGAGCCTCACTGTTAAATAGAAAGACTCTTAATATGATCTTGAGCCACAGATGATGAAGAAAAATATCATTTCATGGTCACTGATGTCATCCCAGTGCTCTGTGCCCTGCCTCTGTTTCTCCCCAGTGAGCCCCACAGCTATGCTTTCTACTTCCATGAGAGACTCTCACTGCTGCCATCTATTGGATGACATCTGTAGTCTTCAGTTGCAGTGACACTTCTTCAAAGTCACCCAGCCAGCCATCTTGGTTTCCATCTGCTAGAGTACAATGACTAAAAAGCCTCTCCCTCATAAAGGCTAATGGATATCTCTTTGGTCATGGGCTAAACAAAAGTGAGGCAGAGTGGTCCTGCCTTTATCCACTGCTGAGTCACAATCCATTGACCATGTAACTCTCATTTAACCCATTATGGGGAATCACAAGCCCCTAAAAATATCAGGGGAATCTACCAAATAAACCCATAACTACTACATGGAAATTGACTTCACTCCCAAGATCTTCCTTAGAATGGTATGCAAACAACCTAAACAAGAATTAAATAAGCTAAGGAAGTAATGTCATTTTCCTATACCCACCTACCCCACCTCTTCTAAATTATCATGCTATATATTACATATTACATTACATTATATTACATCATATCATATTATGTTACACTATATTGTATTACATTACATTTTATATTATTATATTATATTATTATAATGGAAAGGATGAAAAGAAGAGGAAGGGGAAGGGAAAAGGGAAGGAAATGACAAGCATTAACCCCCCCTATCTACCTACTGATGTAACAAGGAGGAGAAGGAAATTCACATCTACTACAATGACATTGTTTAATAAAAGCTGAATGATAGCAATAATGATTTTAATATCATAAAGATTCTAAAATTCAAAGAAAATTCTGTGATTCTCAGTTCATTTCACGAGGGATATTTAGAAAAAAACACTTCATCTTCAGTGAAACCTAGAAAATGAAGAATTTAAACTATAACAGGACAGGTTTGAATTTGATAGAAATGGACAAATTTCCTAACTGTGAGCATGATTGAATGGTGGCTTACAAGTCTGAGCATTAGTTCACTTTCCCCCATGGGTCTTTAAAGCTAGGATGAATTCTGACCTGTCTTGGATGGTTTAAGTGTGAACTCTGGAAGGCAAGGGGATGAATTATATGGTTTCATTGAGGCATCATCAAACCCCACCTCTCTGAGGAAGCTTTAGCTGCCCCAGTGAAGTGAAGATAAGATGGACTCTTCCCTAGAAACAAGGGAGTGGGAGGAACAAGAGATTGCTGGGAGGCTGATTCATCTTCCCTGTTTTATATTTTTACAACCGTTTCTCAAGGGCAGAAGCACACCTGAAGTCTAAATGTTCCCACACTAGAGGTGATGATACTGACAGAATCTTACAAAGGTTCATCACTGAGAAGGTGATGGTTATGAGGGGTAGTGCTTTCCTTGATAAAAGGGAAGATCAGCATTGAATTTAACAGAATGTTAGAACTGGAAGGTCGTCTAGTCCAATGACTTCATTTTATGGTAAAGAAAACTGAGGCCCTGAGATGTTTAAGCAATTTGCCCAACTTCATATAATAAGTGAAGATAAGCAATTGAATGAAGGTGAGTTGAGTCCCAAGTTGTCCTCACTGACTAGACATTGACTCTTCAGGATTCTGTGAGTAGAAAAGGGAATGGGAAATGCTTCCAGTTCCCGATGCAAACAGCCTTGGAAGGTTTGCACATAAACACCTCTTCTATGCCCTGGAAATCTTGAGTTTGTGGTATGCATATATATGGGTTTTACGGTGCCCGGGTTTAGAAGGAACCATAGAAAGCCTATACTGTAGTTGCTTTTTTACGTATTTTGGATTGTTTGTTTTCTTCCTATGGCCACAAATAAAGATCAAAGACAGATAAATTGTGCTTATGTGATCCACATCATTATGGCACTCATGTGGATAGGGGTCCTTTGAAACTTGGGCATAAGGAAAGAGCAGAGAACCACTGGTTGGAAATATTTGGATAAACCCAACAGGTCTAGACTAATGAAATGAGCCACCAAGGAAGAGGCAGAGTTAAAGGATAGGAGTTGCCAGATCTCTGAGAACCCTGGAGAGCTTGGCATTAGATGAATCCCATAACCCCAGGATCAACCATAGATTGCAAGACGCTGGCTATCATTCTTAAAGAGGGTTACGTGTTTGGCCAGCAGAGTCCACTGGTGATACTTGGGCATGATGGACTTGGGAGTCAATAATGAGAGTGAGTCATCAATAGCTCCCTGCACTGGGGTTAGGGTAGACCTGCTAAAGTTTTACTCCTCTACATTCAGCTTCCTCTAAACTACCTCTTTTCCTACTTGGGACTCCCAGATACAAAGGGTCAGCTGACCTTCATCGCCCACAGATTTTTTTTTAAAGTATCAAAAAGGTAGACATGTTAACAAAAATGGAACCAGAGAGAAATAGGAAAATATACTTGATTGCAGAAATATTGAAACTCCCTCCCCTCCTATCTTGTTTATCAAAGACACAGGTAGTCTAGCATTTTTAGCTATTATGTTATCAAATATCTTCTCCCTCTTTTATTTGCAGACTTTCAGTTTTGAGAAAGCTAAGTGGTCCAGTGCGTAGAGTGCTAGGCTTGTAGTCTGAATGACCTGAGTTCAAATCTGGCCTTTAACACTTACTGACTGTATGATCCTGGGAAAGTCACTTAACCTTTTTCTGCCTCAGTTTCCTCATCTATAAAATGGAGATAATAATAGGACCTACCTCCCTGGGTTGCTATGAGGATTAAATGAGATAATATAAGTGCTTAGCTTGGTGCCTGGCACAAAAATAAATAAATTTATGCTTAATAAATGCTTAAGTCCTTCCCTCTTCCCTCTGCTACACAGTTCACCTACCCTGTTAGTGACATCAGCTTTCTTGACTCAGATACTTTACCCTCTCTACAAGTTTATTCCTCCTAGTCCCTACTAGAAAACATGTTCCCATCCCTCCCCTGTGTTTTGGGGTGGTACTCTAGAAACCTCTATACAGCTAGAATTAGAGATTTTTATTTTGTGCAGACTATTACACTGAGATGTCAAGTGAGTCTATTTCTATTTAGGAAGTTCAATGAAAATGCTTTCTAAAGAGGTCAGCCCAGTGGACTTGGGTGCCAAAGGGGTCCAAAAACTGGGTTGGATTCTCAGTTGTGCCACTTACTAGCTCACATATATACCACATATATATCTGTAGTGTATATCGAAATATCGTTGTGTTCATGCTACCAAGTTATAGCACTGCAGAAAGACCCAAGAATCACTCAGCCAAGCAGGAATACTGGAAATCTGGTAGCTGCATTTCTAAATATATATATATATATATATATGAACATCTGGCTGATGTGAGAGAAATATACCAGAAGCAATCTGGCTGATGTTCAAACGTGTGTGTGTGTGTGTGTGTGTGTGTGTGTGTGTGTGTGTGTGAATCTGTATGTGTCAATTTGTTGATGATATCCAAATCAAATACATGCATATAAGTCCCAACCAGAAAGGATGTGGTTCAGTCATAAATATCTAACTTCTCTGGATCTTCTCGATTCACAGATTGTTCAGCTAAAGATAGAAGGAAGGTAGAAATGTGAAAACAAGTTAGAAAATTCCAGTCAGCTAGAGAAATTTTTTTTCTAAAGTAGCTAGGGTACCCTTAGGAAATAGGCCCTGAGAAAAAGAGAACTCCATTTTAACAAAGATTATTGTGACATCAAAAAAGGTTGCCTGGAGAAAGGAAGAGTGTGCTGGATTTAAAAAGCAGGAGGCCAGGGTTCAAGGCCTCTCTTCACCAGAACCACAAAGTCTGGGAGCTGGAAGAGAGTTCTGTAAACATCTAATTGGACCCATCCAGGAAAGGAATCCCTACCAGAACACAGCCAACAAGCTAAGAGAAGTTCAACTTGTGCTTAGCAGTCTCCAAGGAGAGAGAGTCACCATCTCCTGAAGCAGCCCAGGACATGCTTGGACAGCTCTAACTGGCCTTTTCTGCACAAGGAGCCCTGATCCTGCCTCTCTGGAGCCAGAGAGGGCTAATCCATCATCCATGGACACCCCTTTAAAAGTTTGAAGACCACCATGATTCCCTCCTGAGTCTTTTCTCTTTCAAGTTAAATTTCCTCTGAGTTTCTTCAAGAAATCTTCATCTTCACCAGCTTTGAAAACTTTCAGCAAGCCACCCAACTTCTCTGCCCCAGCTTCCTTTCTTTAAAATAGATTCATCAGTGAGCATTTCATTCTCTTTGACCTTGTAATCAGTACCCCACAGAGGTCAATGACAGAAAGAAAGCTCTTGTATACAGTGTCCCTAAAGTCTCAGGGCAGTTTTAAGCTTTAATAACTGAAATAGATTGTATATGTTATGTGCATATATATATGTATGTATACATGTGTACATGTGTATATGTGTGTGTATGTATATGTGTATATATATACACAGTTATCCCTTCCATATTGCAGGGCTCAGAGGCATAGCAATCTAAAAAATCCACATAAAAATTTTTGACCCTCCCTTCATACCAGAGAAGAAGTTTGAAATATTAGGGTATTAAAAGATAAAATATGTTGATATTATATGATATTATACATACATGTTATGCATTTCTGACTTTCTCAGCTTTTTTCTATGTCGTTTGTGGCTTCCACAAACCCCCCCCCCAAATTTTCACTTAATTTCTTATGCTTACCCAGGGTACATTGAGATCACCAAGGGAAAAGTCATAATGTGGAAGGGATAACTGTATATGTCATTTAAGTCATGTCCAACTCACTGTGATACCATTTGGGGTTTTCCTGGCAAAGATACTGGAGGGGTTTGCCATTTCCTTCTCCAGATCATTTCTATGAAGATGAGGAATTGAGGCAAGCAGAGCTAAGTGATTTGCCCAAGGTGACATAGCTAGTAAGCATCTGAGGCTGGATTTGAATTCAGGTTCTCCTCACTCTATCCACTGCCCACCTATTTGATAGATAGATATAGATATGTATGTATGCACTGCACAGTTAGCTGCTATGTGTGTACATACATATGCTCATACATCACACATATATACATTTATATACACATATATTGTATATACATTAGACACACATACTTTTTAAACCTAAATAGCTTAAAACTGCCCCAAGACATTAGGGAAACCCTGAATATAACGATATATTACAAGCACTCTTTGGGGTAGCAATAACCTGGGAACAGTCGATGCCCGTAAGTTGGAGGAATGGCTGAACTTTCTGGGGGATATGAATATATTCCACAGTGAAAATACCATTGTGCCTTAAGAAATGACAAATAAGAGAAACTCAGAGAAATATGGCAAGATCTATATGAAGTCATGTAGAAACAGAGAACAATTATATATAAATGACTAAAAATGTGAACTTTAACAATTCTCAAGGCAGTAGAACTCTGGTGCTTGATAATGAATAACTTCAGTCCTAGGGCACTGATAATAAAACAGGCCTCTTTTCTCTCACTATACTAGTGGGGGACTAGGAATGTGGAATGTAATAGATCTTATCAGATGAGGTCCCTGTGTCTATTGGTTTTGTTTGGCTCATTTTTTTTTTGAGAGGGGAAGGGAGGGCATTTGGGGTTAAGTGACTTGCCCAAAGTAACACAGCTACAAAGTGTTAAGTGTCTGAGGCTGAATTCGAACTCAGGTCCTCCTGACTCCAGGACTGGTGCTCTATTCATATATCTATTGGTTTTGCTCAAATGTTTTTTTTTCTTTGTTATCAAGAGAGGTTCTGTGGGAAGATGGCTAAGGGGAAATGACTGTGATACAGAGTTAAAAGGATACAATAAGTTATTGGGGTTTTTTTAATAACATAAAATTAAATTCAACACCTATGAAGTGCCTACCATGTGTGGGACTCTTAGCTAGGTTCCGGATGATCCCTACACTTCTCACATCCCAAAGCTGCAGAGATTGTATCTGAATTCTCAGTGCTTAGTATGGTCCCCAAGACACATTTAATTGGGGCATTTAATCAATGCTTGTTGATTAATTTCTTGGAGAATCTTTAATGAGATAATGCTTTGTAATCATAAAGCACTATATAAATGTAAACTATTATTGTTCTTGACTACATAATATGAAGGGATGGAAGAGACTTTCGAGATTACTGAATCTAAGCCCCTCATTTTACAGAGGGGCTTAGCTGACCCATAGAAATGAAAGGAGTTTCCCAAAGTCAGGAGAAAACAACAATACTGAGACTGGAATTCCAGTCCCCTGATCCTTGGACCACTAGACCAGGTGAAATTGTTAGCCCCAAAATGCAACTATTCATAGTAAGGGCCAGATATAATATTGTCCCCTACCATCAGCAATGCAAAGTTTTCACCAGCATCAAAGGTAACCAGTACTTGGCCAAATTTCTTCCCCCTTTCAGAAGGAAAAAAAATCCTGGCCAAGCAGAGATTTATCTAAAGTCACCATATTGTCCCCATAGAAGCTAAAGGTGAGGGGGGGAAAAACAGGGAACTACTGAGGTACATTTGAAATGTTAAAGTCATACTTGATAAGGAAGGTCCATTTGCGAGAAAGCAATTTGAGAAATCCAAGAGAAAGAAACAAGAGTGAATTGTGGCATGAATTCTATCGTGGGAACTGAAAGGTAAAAAAAAGGCTTGATGTCCTGAGAGGAGAAGAAAAAGACAGATAACACAAAAGAGATAAAAGAAGCATTTACAGGGAACCATGGACCAACAGATAAGGAAAGGGAGAGATAGATCCAAGGATAAAGAAGAAACAGATCAATAAATAGTTGTGAGAAACCTAAGTGGGTGAAGAAATCCAAGTATTATGTACACAGACTTTTTAGAGACAACCTTTTCCCAACTGAAGAAGAAGAAAGCAAACCATCAGTGAAGTGGAGGATAAGAGACAGTGAATTATGTGCATATATACACACATACACATACATATATGTATATATGCATACATATATTGTGCATATGTGTATGTGTATATATGTGAAATTAGGGAGAGGGAAGAAAAATAAATTTACATGATAAGTTTATTAAATATTTAAAAGGAATAACAAGTTGTATATAATAAAATATGTATAAAATAAAATAAAATAAAAGTTTCATGGGCAGTCATCTTTTTTATTATACCATGTTATCGAAATATTTGTTTTACTCCATAAATTAAAAATGAAACAATTTTTAAAAAGCAAATAATGCTGAGATATGTGTGTATCCCCTTTGTTCTTTTTTATAATGTGCTTAGAGCATTTTCATCCTTTGCATTTTTTTTTTTTTGCAAAGCTCAGATTTAGTCTTTAGTATTTAGGGGATAAGAAGCTATAGTTCAAGTTAACCCTGGCAGTTCCAACACTGCCACGTTTGGTTTTTATTCCTTTCTGGTCTTCCTTCTGCTCTCTTCTGTGTAGCCTTTAGTGACTGATTAGTATTTTTTTCTTTCTTTTCCTCCTATTTTTAATATCACTATCACTTCTTGCCCACTCCTGCTATAATATGACAGTCAGTCTCCAAAAACAAAATCCCCCCCCTTGTCATCGATGAGTATATAGTCAAGAAAAAATTACATATATAAGTTGTATCTGCAAATACATATCTTACTCTCCATCTCTGGTTCACCACTTCTCTACCAAGAAGTGGGAAGACTCATCACAAGTCTTCTGAGGTTAGTTATTAGTCATAAGGTTAGACAGAGTTAATGACAGAGCCAGGTCAAGAACCTAAATGTCCTCTAATGGTATACTGATAAATGTTCAATAACCATACTTTCAAATTTAATCTACATTGTTAACTTCTTCTCCATCACTTTCTCAGGTCTAGACTACCAAATAATAATAATCTCTGATCTGTAGTGTTTGCTGGCTTCCAAAGTATAAATGTTCATACTAAAAATTTAAGAATCAGCTCTTTCAAGCCCATATATACTTGCTCCAGCACATACCTGACTGATTCCCAGTCTAGTATACCATCCACTGTCCAAAGAAGTCTCTCAGGAGCCATGAATTAGTCTTCCCACCATGCTCCACTTTATAAAGGGCATGAAGTTTTGTTTTGAGAGCCAGAATTTAAATAAACCGGGCATGACAAAGGTTGAGGACATTGTCAGGGTGGTTTCTGCCTCAAGCAGGAGTTAAATAGATTACTTCCCAAGGGATCCTTCCATACCTAAAGACTATGTGAGACATTTTTGATAAATGCATGAACTCATAGCTCTCTATCAGCAATTCATGCAAATGAAGGGAACTTTTGGTGTTGGTGATTAGAAACAACAAATATTTCTGAAACATTAAATCTCATTTTGATTGATGGATGGTTTAGTAAGAAAGATATTTCTAGATATATGACCCAACAGCCCTATCTTGGAGTGCTAGAAGGTGGCCAAAACATTGGGTTCAGGACAAGTGGGAAAGAAGAGAAAAGAATTACAAACAAACAAACAAAAAAAACTCTTAGGTACCTTTTTGAAGTCTTGTCTCCCCTCTACCTGTGAAAAAACTAACACTAAAATTGCACTCTTTGTTGTTTTTACAAAACACAAAGAGAACAAAATGAAGAAAACTACAATATTTTCCTTCATAAGAAAGACGGCGCCAACACAGAAGGTCTCCAGTAATCCTGTCTGGCTGCAAAGGCAATTAAACAGGAGTGGGGTCCTGTGGAAAGGAGGCCTGCAAGCCAGATTATCTCTCAGCAAGAGCAAGAGGTAGCAAACATTTTCCATAAATCTCTCTTCCTGGCAATTTAAAAACCAGAGAAAGATAAATGGGTGGTAAACCCAAAGGCCCTTCTCTTCACTCTGAATAAGCCATGGTTACTGTCCAGCTAATCAAGGGGAGATAGTCTCCTTTCATTTTTTTAATGAGGTCACAATCTTTACTCACTTCCATATTATCATATGACCTGACCCTTATTCTGTGGTAGGGAGAGATTAGGGGTAGCAGAATCTCACTCTCCCACCAAAGAGCTTATCCCCAACATTTTAATGAGTAAGTACACATAGACTCAGCCCCAAATTCCAACATTCAGATAGACTCTCCCTTTCCATGATAGGGAGCTCAGTCTTCCCCGTTGTGTACCTATGATATATTATTCCCCCATTCTTAGATAACTGGCTTACATAGAGATAGAGAAAGCAATTAGAATTTTCTTCCCCCTGCTGACCTTCAGGGATGTGTTCTGTCTAGCTAAAACCCATTGCCCCATTCCAAGATTTGGAATTCACTAGTCAAGTTTCCCATCACACCTTGCTACTTGGCAACAAAGATGGCTTGTTTCAGTATTTCCTGGCATCTGACTGGATAGTATAGGAAAGAAGGCATCTTCTTTCCCATCTACCACCAAGCCTCCCAATCCCACTCCCTTGAGAGTCAGAAGCACTTTCCATCCTATATCCAGTCAGCTGTATTTGAAACTTAAGGTTTCAGTGTGAATTTCTGGAATTTCTTAATGTTGAACCTTCAGGGATCAGTCTCAACCATTAAGCTATGGACTTGTTATATGTCCACCAAAATAAAAATGTTTCCTTCTGCTCTGTATTCAAGAAACATGGATGGAAGGGGGATGTATTCTTCCAGAATTCATATAACCAATTCATTGTAATTCAATAAAAATTTATTAAATTAATATAACAAGTCCTGGGGGCAGGATGATAAACAACATAGCCCATCCTTCATGAGTTTCCTTATCTCCCTTTCCTCTCCATGTCCTTTGGCATTTACTCTTTCTTTACTCTATTCTCAAATTTCTCTATGCCAAAGCTAAAGCCTCTAGTTTCTTTCCCATCCATTTTAGACCCTCTTCAATTGGTGATTCTCTCCCTCTCTTTCATCTTGTCTCATTCTCCTCATATAAATATTCAGATCTCCCCTTTATTACCTACAAAGCCTCTACATTGTAAATATAACTCCATCCACTAACTATAATTCCCTTATTTCTCCCTTTAACTGGCTCTGCTTCCTTACCTATATGGCTTCAATACATTCTTTGGTAATGAAACCATTGCCTTTGAGGTTATCACTGACTCTCTAACTCCCAATTACAAAGACTTAGCTTCATCCTCCTTGACCTTTCTGAAGCACCTGTTACTCTGTATAGCCACCTCCATGATTCTCTCTCCCCACTGTTCACTCCTACCTGTCATCTTCACATATGTCTCATAAATGCTGTCTTTGGCTCTCTCCCTTTATAAAAAAATCTCATGACTCCCTATCTTGGTTATCTTGGCTATCCTGTTCCATCTCCTGGCATCAAATTATCACTTCTATGCAAATGGCTAGTCAATATCTATATTCAACCCCCATCTTTCTAAGTTCTCTCTTCCCATTTCCAAGTTCCTGCTGGACATGTCCCCCTGGATGTCACCAGAGCACTTTACACATATTATCTCTTAAGAAAGTTATGTGACAACATGTTCCAGTTAAACAAGAGTATAGATTCTAAGCCAGATCTTTCCTGATCCAAGTCCAACCCACTTTCCGCTAAACTTTTCTACTTCACCACTGTCAGCAAGCCAGGGTCCTTAGGTCTCCCTCAATAGGACAAGGGGGGTAAATGTATGCACAGTGGGACAACCCATTTTTAGCAGCAAGTTTTCTTTTCCTTGGAGTTATCCACCTCCAATTGATAGGTATCAAGCTGGACAACCCTTAGGTTGCATTGAACAATGACTTTTTCAGGACATCTTAGGAGAGCTGAAAAAGTAGTAAACTTCAGAAATAGTACAGTCAAAAATATAGATAAAAAAAGTCTGATACTGTGGGACTCCTGGACTGTTCAAAGTAAGGAGTTACTGATGATCTGCATAAGCTTTAAATCTCTTCCTTCCTCTAAACCCTTTACTTCCTCATATTTTGTTCTGTTGTTTTAGTCAGGTCTGACTTTTCACAATACCATTTGGACTGTTCTTGGCAATGATACCGGAGTGATTTGCCATTTCCTTCTCCAGCTCATTTTACAGATGAGGAAACTGAGGCAAACAGGATTAAGTAACTTGCCCAGGGTCACACAGCTGAGCAAGTATTTGAGGCTGGATTTGAACTCAGAAAGATGAGGCTTCCTGGTTCCAAATCCAGTGCTTTTCCATGGAACCACCTCACTTTCCCTTATCACTTATCATAAATGATACTCCATCCAGACAGGAATAAACCAACACCAAGACATATGCTTAGGATTGAGATCCATGGAATTAGGGAGGGATAAAGGAGAGTCATGTATGTATTCAAGCAATTCTATAGTAATACATGGAAGAAATATGTATTTTTCTGTCCAACTCTCAGTTCTTTTCCTAAATAACTCAGGAAGCAGGTGAGCTAAAAGTTATGGCAAGTGGAACTCTTTCCTGTCATCCTATTCATCCTTTATTCTATATATTATTTCATGGTAACAAGTAGCATTAGTGTTAAAACAATTATGGTAGCCCTTCCTTTGAAACAAACATGAGATTAGTAGATAGTACAAGTTGTGATTCCCATTTCAGAGACTAAAAAAACTGAGGCCTAGAGAAGGGATATGTCTTAGCCAAGGTCACAAGTGGCAGAATATTAAACCCAGGTTTCCTGAGTTCAAGTCCAGACTTCTTTTCACACTTTCTGATGCACATAACTGTCCAAATAGGATCAAAAATTCCTCTATTCGAAGCCGGCAGGAACTTTAGAAACCATCTAGTCTACCTCTGGCATTTTGCAGATAAGAAGCTGAGGCCCACAGAGCTAAGTGATTCGTCCAAAGTCACGAAGGTACTAAGTGTCAGAAACACCTTCACCAAAGACTTTGAAGTGGCCACCTCACTTTTCACGTCAAGGGTTGGATGGGTGGAATGCATGGCCAAAATCGGCCCCACTCTACAATTATCAAGCATGACAGAACTAGAAGAGAAACATCTGGTCCAAGGTTGTGTTTGTAGCAGAGAGCTTTCTTTGATCTCCAGCTGGTATTCTCCATAGAGTCCAGCAGATCAATTAGTTAAGAGACCTCTTCCTGCTAGTGGTCCCAATAGCTAACTACCAGGATACAGTATAGCAATCAGCTCTATTTATCAATCCTTTATACTTCCCTATCCTATTTTAAGCAGATCTTTTTTTCCCCTTGAAATAGCATAATTATTAAACAACTTTAGTGCCTTCTGTGTGGTTAATGATTTCCCTACTTTCTTGGTTCCGTTCTCATGCTGAAACCTATTTGCAGGGGTTTAAAATATGCCACTCCATAGCTATAGTTTCATTTCCTATTGCAGTTGAGGTTATGAAGAACTTGCTATGTCATTATTAAAAAACCAACATCTTGTTCAGGTTTCTCTGGTATTTGGAAGAATTCAATCATTATGGTTTTATCGTTATTTCTTGAAAGTTCAGGGATGCCGATAGGACGTTTCCTTTTCACCTGGATTTCATTTTGATGGGTTTGACTAATTCCCCTTGTACTTTGTCTGTTTCAAGAATGTCAATGAGTATAGATAGTCTTTCCCAAAGAATTTCCAACTCATTCATATCAGCACTAAATTTGATGTTATAAAGAAAATGGAACTTGTGTATTAGGAAACAGTGATGAATTATTCTGAAACACCACATAAAACCCCTTTTAGTTCCAATAGTTTTCAACAATATGATTTTTTAAATCTATACTGAACCCCAGACTATGATTTCCAGGGAAATTAGGCTAGGTGAGTTTCAGCTCTAAATCCTATGATTTACAGAATTGATCAGTCAGCTCAAAAAAAAAAAATCCAGACTGTTGCTTCTTCCCTTATTTTAGTGAATTAATTCAATCATTTGGGGGGTTCAATTCAAATGGTAAAATGAGTTGGATAGCTTTGTTTGTTTGTTTTCTAGACCTGTGACTTCATCTGCTTGGGGGATTCTCACTGTAACAACTCTCTCCCTCAATACAGATTGGTAACTTCTGTTAATGTTTTGTCTTAGAGTTACCAGGGACACCGGAAGGGTGAATGACCTCTCCAGGTCCTACAGCTAGTATGTGTAACCTGCAGAGCTTGAAAACATATTAACTTGTCTCTGAGGCCAATCCTATCTCAATTCCTTTCTATTCCATTCCACTCAAGAAATATGTACTAAGCACCTATGTGCCAGATGCTGTCCTAGTCACTGGAAATACAAAGCCAAAAGCAAACCAGACCCTGACTTAAGGAGTTTACCCATGATGCCATACTCCCTCTCATTTGTGCATAGATAGTTATTGGTAACATATTGCACTGGAGGACTTCCTTGCAATCTGTACCATGCATACAATGCATTTCATGGCCACAGAACTCAGCCTGATTTATGGGCTGTGGTAAAATGCACACTGTGCAGGAACTAAGGCTGGACATGAATAAAGCACACAACACAATATGGGAAACATGGCAACCATTTCCCAGGGTTTACCCAAACGAGATAGACAGTTAGGATCACTTCACTCAAGTAGAACTAAGGAGAAAATTCAGGAAGCAGAAGGTAATTATCCCCTTTGGAGTTTAGTTTGGATATATAGAATATGCATAGTATCCTCTGTCATAATGGAGGAGAGGAGTGAGGGGAAGAGAGTCAAAGGATATACTACACCCCCTTCCAGGAAATTGGGAAGGAGGGGAGCTTTGCCCTTTCCTTTTACCTCTACAGATCACTAATTATAATGCTCCCAGAGAAATGAAACATGAGTGTCTGTTTCACCCTTCCTGAGTAAAGGTCCAACATGGTAGAGTGCCAAACTTGGAGTCAGATAGACCTGGGTACAAATCCCACTTCTGACATTTACCAGCTGTGTGACTTAAGTAAGTGACATGACCTCTCTGAAACTCAGTTTCCTCATTTATCAAATTGGGGGTAATAATAGGACTTACCTCACAGTGCTATAGTGAGCCTCAAATGGTATAATGTATGTAAAGCTCTGTTTTGAACGCATGAAATGAAAGACAGCATGTCTTTGGCATGTTCATATCTATGAAAGGAGCAGATCGGACCAAGGACCTCTAGATGTCCTTTTCCATTCGAAATCCATAATCCTAAGTGACTTGTCCACAGTCACAGAAGTTGGTGACTATAAGAGGGATGAGGCAAACCCAATTGTCTCCTGACTCCATGCTGATTTAATCTGACTTGGCTCTTAGAATTGTACCAGGCTGACTCTCAACTACTTATGGGAAAAATTAACCATGAAATTAAAAAATTAACTATTCTTTAAAAATTGATTATTCTGTGATGCTGAAAGCAAATGCGGGCTCTTCTATTTTCTTTTCTCATTTTTCTACAGAAATAATTAAGCTTCCTGTGAGACAGAGACTTTTCTTGGGGGGTCTCTCTGGGTCACACATAGTCCCCAGAGGCTAGAACAAGGCAATCTCCATTGCCTGGACCACAAATCATGAAGCAGCAAAGACAAGTAAGTTCTAGTGAAGTGTCAGCATGGTCAGGTATGTAAAAAACTCCATCTGCCTATTTTTCTTCCGTGCCATTAGTATACCTAACATGACTATATTTGAAGTATTTCCTACCAGAACTCCCATAGCTCCTACAAGAAAAGAAAAATGAATCTTCCCAAAGAGTAGTTCTAAAGGTCTTATTTGGTGAGAAAGGAATATATTGGGAGAAGGAGAAGGGGAGAGATAGAATGGGATGGATTATCTCAAATAAAGGAGGCAGGAGAAGGCTGTTATAATGGAGGAGAAGAGCAAGAAGGTGAAAGGGAATAAGACAACCTTACTCACATTGGATTTGGCTTAAGGCTGGAATAACATACACACTCAATTGGGTATCTTACCCTACAGGAAAGTATGGGGGAAAGGGATAAGAGGGGGGATGATAGAAGGTAGGGCAGATTGGGGCGGGGGGGGGGGGGGGTAGTTAGAAGCAAACACTTCTGAAAAGTGACAGGGTCAAAAGAGAAATTAGGATAAGTGGGGGGTGGGATAGGATGGAGGGAAATACAGTTAGTCTTTCACAGTATTACTACAAAGGAAATGCTTTGCATTACTACACATGTATAACTTATATTGAATTGCTTGTCTTCTCAGTAGGGGTGGGTAAGGAGGGGAGAAGATAGAGAATCTGGAACTCAAAGTTGTTTTTTTTTTCAAATGCTTTATTAACTTCTGTTTTACTTCATTCATTTCTGCCAGTTTTTGTATTACAAATTTTCTCCCTGTTTTTTCCCTACCCACCTCCCCAAAATAGCAGTCCCCCAGGATATCCCTTCCTCTTATTTCCCAATTACATGTAAAATAGTATTAATAATAGTATATATTTAAAACATTTTTTTTTTAAAACTTTGAATTCCAAATTCATTCCCTTCCTCCCTTGTCACCCACCCTTACTGGGAAGATAAGCAATTCAATATAGGTTGTACACGTATAGCTAATGCAAAACATTACCATGGTAAATACATTGTAGAAGACTGATTATATTTCCCTTCCTCTTATCCCACCTCCCACTTATTCTATTCTCTACTTTGGTCCTGCCCCTTTTCAAAAGTATGTGCTTCCTACTTCCCTCCCTCCAAGCTTGCCCTCCCTTCCATCATCCCCCCTCTCATCCCCTTCCCCCCTACTCTCCTGTAGGGTGTGAATGTCATTCCCTCCCTAAGCCAAATTCAATGATTATAAGGTTGACCCATTCCCTTATGCCTTCCTGTTCTTCCCCTCCATTGTGCCCATTTTCCCTTGCCTCTTATATATGAGATAGTTTGTCCCATTCTGTCTCTCCCCATCTCCTCTCATTATATTCCTCTCTCACCTCTTGATTTCACCTTTTAAGTATCATCCCTTCCTATTAAATTGGTCCTGTGCCCTCTATCTATGTATACTTGTAAACATATATATACACATTCAGATATGTATTTATACTCCTATATGCCCTCCAATAAAGACTATATATATATTTCTATTCCCTTCAACTATTTTCATACTGAGAAAGTTTCATCAGTTACAATTATCATTTTTCCATGTAGGAATGTAAATAGTTCAACTTTGTTAAGTTCCTTATGATTTCTTTTCCCTGTTTACCTTCTCATGCTTCTCTTGTATCTGAATGTTGGATTTTCTATTCAAGTCTGGTTTTTTCTTCAAGAATGCTTGAAAGTCCTCTAATCCACTGAATGACCATAATTTCCCCTGAAACATGATACGCAGTTTTGCTGGGTAGGTGATTCTTGGTTTTAATCCCAGGTCTTTTGACCTCCAGAATATCATATTCCAGGCCCTTTAATCCCTCAGTGTAGAAGCTGCCAGATTCTATGATATCCTGATTGTATTTACACAATATTCAAATTGTTTCTTCCTGTCTATTTATAATATTCTCTCCTTGATCTGGGAATTCTGAAACCTGGCTATAATATTCCTAGGAGGTGATCAGTGGATTCTTTCAACCTCTATTTTGCCCTCTAGTTCTAAAACATCAGGGCAGTTTTTCTTGAGAATTTCTTGGAGGATGATTTCTAGGTTCTTTTTTTGATCATGGCTTTCAGGTAGTCCAATAATTTTTTAATTATCTCTCCCGGATCTATTTTCCAGGTCAGTCGTTTTTCTCATGAGATATTTTACACTGCCTTCTATTCTTTCATTTGTTTGGATCTGTTTAACAGCATCTTTATTTTTCATAAAGTCATTAGCTTCCCTTTGCTCCATTATAAATCTGAAGGAAAGATTCTCCTCAGTGAGCTTTTGAGATTCTTTTTCCATCTGGCAAATTTGGCTTTTTAAGGTATTCCTCTCTTCATTACCTTTTTTAGCCTCTTTTGCCATTTGAGCTAGTCTATTTTTTATGGTGTTATTTTCCTCAGTCAGGCTATTGACCCTCCTTTCATAATTTTCTTGCATCATTTTCTTTTCTCTTCCCAATTTTTCCTCCATTTCTCTTATCTGCTTCTTAAGGTCCTCTATGACCTGTAACCAGCTCATATTTTCTTTTGAAGCTTTTGGTGCAGGAGTTCTGACTTCACTGTCTTTGTCCTGTTCCATGCTTTGATCCTCTTTGCCCCCAAAATAGGAGTCTAATGTTGAATTTTTCTGTTTGTTTTGCTTCCTTTGCCTGGTCATATTGCCACTCAATTACTTGACTTTGGGGCTTGTTGCCACAGTAGGACTCTGTCACCAGACAGGGGAGCTTCCATCCCAAATGCTGGGGTTTTCTTAGCTGCCGGAGGTATTAGTCGGGTGCCCTCTCTGAAGCCTCCACACACTCTGGCAAGCTGGTCACACACCCCAAGACCTCCACCCTAAACCCCAATCCAGATCCAAGAAGGTTAAAACAAGAGTTATTACCCCCAAGGCTGGTCGCCAGGTCCCCTTACAGTCTGAAGGCCAGGATCTGAAGCTGCCGTGTGGCTGGGCTGCTCTGAGGATCCTCAGAGGCTTCTTGCCCTGGAGGCAAAAGCCTACGCTCTTCCCACTACTGGTCCCAAAGTCCGCAGTACACTGATCTCTCACTTTGTCCTTGGCATCTATGTGTTGATAATTCTGGAAACTGCCACAACTGCTGGTGTTCTGGAGTCCCTCCAGCCAGCTGTTGGTCAGGCCCACCCTGGAGCTAAAACCTCAGCTCCAGCCAGGATGGGGTTGGCTCCTAGAGTGCTGTGCTGGCCACTCCCTGCTGGGCTGCCAGGTTGTCCTCAGTGGGAGGTTAGCTTCTCTGTGTCATTTTGTGGGTTCTGTAGCTCCAGAGTTTGTTCAGAGTCCCCTTTTACATGGATTGGTGAAAGTGGGAGCCAGAGTGACATGGAAGTCCTGTTTCTACTCTGCCATCTTGACGTGTAACCCTGGAACTCAAAGTTTTAAAAGCAAATGTTAAAAAATAAAATTAAAATAAAGGTCTCATTTACTAATATAACTATATATTTTTTCTTTCCCCCCACTTTGTCTTCTCTTCTAATATCAACTAATAAGTCAATTAATAGACATTCATTGAGAACCTGCTCCATGCCAGGCTCTGGACTAAACTCTGAAGATACAAAAAGAAGCCAAAGCTATCCCTGACCTCAAGAAGCTTATAATCAGATGGAGGAAATTTAAATTTAAATACCTTAAAAATTCAAGAAAAAATTATTGTGGTATCTGAAGCAAATGCCCTATGCCTTTAAAAATGTTCCTACTAAAGAAATAGACATTTCCTTTCTGTAGTCATAGTGACACCATCCCATTGCCTTCCTAAGAAATTCTTTTGAAAAACACCCAATGACAAGGATCCTTTAGCACTTTCAAAAGCAATATTGAAGCACAGAACATTTAAGTGATTTGGCCAAGGTTATAAAGTCAATGACAAAGGACAACAATCTGAGTAAGTTTAGTCTCTTTTTGGTCAGGCTTCACATTGGATAAGATCCCATGGGATCTGATGGGATGCTGGAAATAAAGATTTGAAAGATGAACATTCAGCCAAGATATAATAGAGAGATCTCTACTTCTTTCTTTCTTCTACTTTCATTAAAGTTTCAGTCTAATTGTTATATCAATACTTAACTCTTTACTAAGGGATATCATAGGACTACCAAACAGCAATCTAAAACAACAACAAAAAAAGATTGGGGTATCCCACATATATTCTTTAAAAATCCCATTTCACTCTTTCGTTAAACATTTAATAAGTTCCTGCTATTGGCAATTTGCCATGTTGGGCTTTGGAGAAATTACAAAGGGAAATAATATATTCCCTGCCCACAAGGAGTTATTCAGAGAGGAGAGGTAATAAAGCATGTACACAGATGACCACCAAATGGCTAAGTACACACATGGGTTATAAAGAAATGGGGTCAAATGAGGGAACGAGGACAACGCAGTAAGACAGCCAACATTTCTTAAGCACTTAGTATGACAGAGGCATGGGGATCCAAATCCAAGCTAAACAATGCCCTCAAGGAACTTGCATTCTAAGGAAGGTAAAGGGTAGGGACACACCACACAGGGGCAAAGCCTGGAGGGTCAGAGGTACAGCCAGGAAAGGAATGAAGCATGGCTTACCTGGCCTCATTCTCAAAATGGAAGGCCCAGAAGGAATCACCAGTGGGGAAATGGGTGAAAAGCATGGTGGAAATATGATTGAGGGAGAAAAAACCTGGTAAAGGGGACTCAAGGAATACTCTATGGGAAAAGTAGCATTTAAGCTGAGCCTTGAAGAATGGATAAGACATCAACAAGCAGAGACAAGGAAAGAGGATATTTTGTAGTTGATGATGGCAGTAACAAAGAACAAATGTGCAGATATAGGAAACCATGACAGGTTCAGAGGACAGCAAATAGTCCAGTTTGATTGGAATATAGAAGTCATACATAATCAAATAAGAAGAGTGGGTTGGAAGCAGATTGGGGCCTTAAAGACCACAATAAGGATTTTGAACTTCATTCAGTTGACAATAGTGAGTCATCAATGGTTATTGAGCAGTGGGGTAACCCTTTCAAGGTTGTATATGATGATCTGGAGGAGAGACTAAAGAGTAAGAAACCTATAAGGAAGCTATTGTAGCAGTACAAACCCTAATTTCTACTGCTTGAAAAATCCATCCTCCCCCAATCCAGGTTCTCCAAGGCTCCAGTTGGGATGGCATGACTATTTGTTCTGAGAGGTTGCTCCTGCCTAGTTGTACTTTTCTCCTATTTCGACTTTTCCAGGAACTAACACATGTACCGTCAGCCTTGCTTCCCCTCATTTTGAAGGGTGTCCTACAGGCTTTATTTTTTGTTAGGGTTTTTAAAAAGAACTAGATGCATGCTTCTGGGAGTGGAGAAGAGTAATGATGGCTCAAATCTTAGTCAACAGAGCTGTTTACACAGATGTTTCATTCTGAAACGTGTAAATTCCCTGTTCCTAACACAGTGCCTGGCACAAAGCAGGCATTTAATAAGTGCTTATTGATTGATTCTCTTCTAGTCCCAGGGTTCTTAACCATTTTTGTGTCATGGAGTCTTTTTGGCAGAAGCATAAGGTTTCAAACATTTATATATATAGGATTACAAATGAAACTAAAGGTTAATTAAAAAACAAAGATGTGATTTTGTTTCCATCCAATAAACGCCTTGAAATCTGTTCACAAACCCCTTGGAATCCCAGATTAAGGATCCCTGGGCCAGCCTTACAGAGCTGAATTTCTAAATCTCCTGTTTCCCCGGTCTAATAAGGCAGAATGGAAAACATGCCTAGTGCATACTGAGACAACATCTCTGCCGTGTCTGTAACCTTGGATAAACCATTCATGCTCTCTGAATCAGTTTTTTCCCTTGTAAACTAATGGGGTTGGACTATATGACCCCCAATGCTCCTTTGGCTCTGAATCTATGATTCTACATAAGATCTGAAGCCTACAATCCTCAGGAGAGGCAATGAATATTAAAGGAAATACTAATCACACCCCCTGCATGGCCTTATGTTTTGTTATGATTCCTACAACTTTAGGTCCCAAAACAATTCTCCATCCAACATGGAGTCCACTAATCCTGTGGCAGATTCTGTTACTACACAGGAAGACATTCTGATTATTCTGAGCGTGGCTACCCAATTCCATCTACCAGGTCTAAGTTGATGATACCCAGGTCCAACATTCAGCAACAGGGGAAGCATCTCGATGGCTGACTCTTAAACAAAAACATCCACATGCATAAGCATGCCTTTGAAAGATTAAGGTAAACATCTTCTGGACTTATTTCTGTTGACAGTATGTTTTCAATTTGCAACACAAATTCATCGGAAGCTTTTCTGCCAGGGAACCGGATGGCTCAGGGAATTAGTAATTGGTAATGAGTCGTGTAGCCTTTCAGCTCTCAGTTACCATTTTGAATCTAGCTCAGGCCAACTAATACTGAATTACCTGATGCCTTTAGAGCCCTTTGTAATATGAGCCTGTCCCCTGGATCCAATTACTCCTGTACAATATTGTGTCTGGGGAGGCAAGATAGGACAGGACAAGAGAAGGCAGGGAGACATTTCTTGACCATATTAAAACTTGGGTTTTGATCCTGGCTTTTGTCCTGGTCCTGATTCTGGGCTAGCCAACCCCCCACCTTCTATTTCCCACTTATTTCCACCTGCAGGGCAAGAGTTGCCCATTTTCCTTGGCCTCCTAAACCTTCACCCCTTCATTTTCCTACCTGTTGAGTCTATCTCTCTGGAATGTCAGACTGTCCTTGAATTGTTACCCCTCCAAAGATCATCTTTCTAATGGCCCTAGAAAAATAAACTCAGTTCTTTGCTGTAGCCATCCCATGGCACCATTTTGCTTTCCATGTGGCTTGGTGCATAGAATACCTGGTTTCCTTGAACCCAGATCTCCTGCAGAACAGGATATGGGGAGGCATCTTCCCACCACCCTCCTACCTTAAAAATGAGTACTTAGGCCTTCCTTGGATTTTCCAAGCATTTTTGCTTTTTGTAATGACAGAAAAACAAACTTCGACATCCCAGAGAGGTATCATTTCATTCCTATGGCAAATTCCTCTATCATGACAATGCCTTTCTCACATTAGCCGGCAGTCTTTGTGATGTCAAAGCCAATGCCTTCAATATCCTCCCTCTTCTCTTTACCCATTAAATTCTTACCAGTCCTTTAGAGCCTAATTCCAATGGTTTCTCCTCCAGGAAAGCTTTCTTGTTCAATCAATCAACAGGGATTTATTAAGTACCTACTCTGTGCCAGGACCTGTGCAAGGCACTAGGGATATAAGAATAAAAAATGAAATAATCCCTACTCAAATTGATGTCTAGTTTCTGTAATAACCTGGACCCTCAGACATTACAAAGAATTTGACATGTATCTTTTTAATGTGTGTATCATGTGTTATAGTTATCTGTGTATGGGTCTTAGTCTTCTCCAAGACTGTAAGCCTCAGGAAGGCAGATATTGGATCTTATCCAAACCCTCAACCCTTAACACAGAGCAGATCCTTAATAAGTGTTTGTTGAGTTAAATTGGTAGAACTTGCCAGAGCTCATGCCCTACTGGCATAATCCAAAGTCACTTCCATCCTATAACACACTAGGGAAGCAGTGAGAAGCTTAAAATTATGTAACATTATATAATATATATTAGATATAAATATATACATTATATATGTGTATATATGTATACACACACATAAATACATACACACATATCTGCCTGCAAATCTGCATACATGTACACATAGTAGGTGGAATTACACATTTCCAATACAGCAAAGGCAATGGGATACAATGGAGTCAGAGGAGCTGAGATCAAATCATAGTAATGTAGCTTCGTGCCTTTGTGACCTTAAGCAAGTCAGTGAACCCGTATGTTTCCAAGCTTCCTTAACCCCAAATTTAAAGGGTTGGATTAAATGGTCTCTGACTTTCCTTTAAATTCTAAATCAATGATCCTATGATAAGAAGTTCTAAGACCAGATAGCCTGAGTTTCTAGTGAAACTCTTTATTCTATTCCTTCTTCCTAATCCTTGGAATCCACTCAGACCCCAGTTTTCCAGTTCTCCTTCTTTTTTTCCCTTAGGCCTCCTTTTGCAAGAGGAAGCACATTCACTACCTGTCCACAACCTCAGCCCTAGCCGAGCTTCAAAATTCACCTTAATACAATAGGTGTTAAATGGCCCAGCAGGCCTAGGGAGGCCAAGGTAGGGTTCATTTACATCTCAGAGGAAATTCCAGACTGTTGGTCTCCATTTCACATTCCCCTAGGTCCCTCTCACTTAAAGAAAAATCCATAACTTTCTCACCATTATTCACTAAAAATGGCGTCAGTTTGGCAGTCTCTCTTGCTGAATGGTGATTTGCAAGTGGCACCTGGACCACAGGAGTGGCATTGGTGATGGGGAGACAGAGGCAGACTGACTTTCATGCCTGGGATTTGTTTCCCCAACATGTCCCAGGCACCACTGTTCTGAGTCCTTCAGTTAATGTTATGTCCTTAAGTCATACCTGACATCAGCTGAAAACCTAAGCTGCTAGGTACTTGGGTCTAGGCTACCTTCACTGAAAGACCAGAAATTACAGGTTTTCCTTCTAGTATCCGTGTCCAGGCCAGACGAATGTTCAATGCTCAAAATTACCCTACAACTCTTATGAGGCTGGACTGGGGACTTTGCTATTTAGGAGGCAACTTCTGAAAAGCAAATTTATTTAGAAAACCACTGAGCCTTTAAAAAAAAGCAAAGAAAAATAATTAATCTTCTTTTCCAAGTGAGTTATCAAAACCAAATTTTGTGTTACAATCTGGTCTGGTCTGGTTTATTTTAGGCATTTGCAGTCATCCTAAGGGAACCATCTTGTAGGAAACAGAACATTTTACATTTCCAGTTTTCCTTACCTATTCCAATTCCATATTTATATTACTCCTTTTCCTTTACACTCCACAGTTTAGAGGAGCAATAATTCTCCCCCCATATAGCGTTCCACCAACAACCAATTAACAAATGCCCTGAACAGGGAGCATTCTTGGCTACGGGGCCCAGCCAGTCATTAATTTGGTGAAGGAAGGGCTAACAAACTCATAAAGGGGAACTTGATTTTTAGAAGTTAGTTCAATTTTACATTATTAAAAAGGAAAATGCAGTAAAAATAATAAGGGTATTGCCAAGACTCTATTGCAAAGTCAATTAGTCTCACAAAAAGCCTGGGATTCTGAGATATAGACTTGCATTTGGAATCACTTACCCTATTAAAGCAGCTCCAACTATCATCCCTAGCAAATAATATTTCACTGCTAATGTCTACGGTCCTAATGATTCATTAGATTTTTTCCCTCTTATTCTTTCACCATCCTCAATGCAACAAAATTTATAGCATCTCATATTCAACTATATGCATGTATTAAACATACTTACATATATTACATAATAAAAATTCCATGCACTGAATACAAAAGCATAGTAAAATACTTGCTGCATACTGTGTGTGTGTGTGTGTGTGTGTGTGTGTGTGTGTGTATAATGACTTTTAGGGGCAGAAAAAAAAATCTAATCAGACTGCAAAGTCCCAAGCTGGAGAATCTACCTTTAACAATTCATAGACATACATCATATCCCTCTGGTACTCAGTTTTCCTTTTCTATAAAATGGAGGTATCAGACGAGATCAGTGGTTCTTAAAGTATGCTCCAGGGACCCCTGTGAGTCCCCACAATTCTCTCAGGGTGTCTGCTAGGTCAAATCTATCTTCATAATTGTAGTATTTAAATTTCTAATGCAGTAAGTATCGATGGATATAGGCCATATAAACTAAACTCTTGAAAGGGTTTTTAATCATTTTTCAGAACATAAATGGGTCCCAAGCCCCAAAAATTTGAGAACCATTGGCCCATATGATCTCTAAGGCCCTTTCCAGCTGCACCACTCGCACTGTCTATGATTCTAAGTCTGTGTTAAGAATAAACTGCATTCTAGTTCAGAAGAGTAATCATTCCTACAATTTCACCATAATAATTATTCAATATCTTAAAGTCTTTATTTTTTCTGACTCTACTCTTTTAATTAAGACATTTAGGTAAACAGACCAAAGGAAGTATACCATTTATACATCAGAACAGGCCTCTGAATGAGGAACATGTTGTTTTGATCAGTGACTGGAAGAGAATAGTAGACAAGATTCTCTTTCAACAGCCCATTTTTGGCCAAGCAACTGCTTTGCCTAATTTAAACATGGATTCAATGACCATTTTGAAAAGTAGAGAACATTTAACCTTATGAAATTCTAACAAAACAAAACCTCGACATTCCTTCCATGGAAACCAGCGTAGGTCCATTCAAGCACCCAGCTTGCTGCCATCAAACCAAAAAGTCCCAACAGATTCTACAGGTTTTCACAAGGAAGATTCAACTCTAATTAAGTGTAATCTTGTACATATTGCATTTTTCTACCAGGTTGAAAGACTAGCAGGGGGTGAGGTCTGCAGAAAAAGAAGATTATTAAAACTTTAATAACCTGAGCCTTTGAACCTTTTCAAATTCTTTACAATTTTCTCACATTTCCAAACCCAGATGTCTACATAGAGTCACTGTGCCAATGTGGCCTTCATGTTTATGCTTTTATATCTGTTTTCTAGCTTATTTATTACCACTCCCTGCCCTCTTAAAAAATAGTAGAACACGCAGGGGTTCTTCCAGGTCTGGGCAAAAAAGTCTAGTTATTCTTAGAGGGAAATTTGCACAAATGATCTTTATTCATTACTGACGTTAAAGATTTCCAACAACTCAATCATTCCTTCCCTGCTGCTAGAGGTAAATTGTTAGGCAGCCTAGCAACGTGGCAGGCTGAATCACAGCCTTCATCTCAATCCGCTGACAAAGAAAGCCACTAGCTCTTGAATAGCATTGATTTTGGGAACTTGAAGGAGGCTTGTTACAAAAGGAAGACAAAGAATATAGCCCTTGATACAATGAGAAGGTCATTCTTTTCCCAAAGAGGAAGGCATTACAGCAAGTACAATTACCCATACCATATTTGAGGTCACTACCCCACAAGCTATAGTTCGAAACCTGAGAATTCATTTTATGCCTATTTAAAAGATTTCTGAATTGAAAGCTAAAAGGGACATTAACCATTATCTAAGTCAAAGCTTTAGATTCAGCTCTGAATGTTCAGCTCTCTTTGAGTCTTTCATGGCTTATTATGGAGCATCCTACGTTCTGTATGGAAATCTTTAAAATAAAAGTTCGTTAAGTCTCCATACAATTTATAGACATACACACAAACATTCCCAAATCCATATCAATCTTTTGTCTCAACTGTTACACAACCCTTAGTCATTGACGAGGTGTGTCCTCAGACTGAGACCTGGTGAAGACCTTAATTTCAAAAGATCAAGGTCATCTATTGCATCCTGGGCAATCACCAGTCATCTGGACTTTTGTCTTGCCACTAGACTTCAATAAATCTGGAGGAGAGAACAAGGCTGATGACTCTGCAATTCTGCTTCTTAAATGCAATTCACACACAAGTCAAGACATCCCCCTTGTGATGGTGTTGGTCCTCTTCGAGAATGAAGGAAAGAGAACAACTTCCATCTTGTACAAAGCCACATTATGTTAAGATATTATACAGTCACCTACAAAATGAGGCTCTTGGAAGGATTTTTCTGGAACATTCGCAAGTGTGAAAGCAGAAATGGAAAACTGGTTCTTTTTGTGGATATAAGTCACTTTAGAACAACTCAACAACTTATAAGTAATGCTAATAAAAAATAATTCTGTTCTTGAAGTCAGAAGAGACCTGAGTTCAAATCCTGCTCCTGCTACTTTCCTGGATGTGTGGCAATAGGCAAGTTGCTTAGGATAATAGAAACATAGATTTATAAAATGAAGGAAAACAAAGTTTATCTAATCCAAGGATTTTTAATCAGGGGTCCATAAACTTATTTTAATTGTTTTTATATTCATTTTTATAATTATATTTCAATATGATTGGCTTCCTCTGGGATCCTGTATGTTTTATTTTTATGCATTTAGAAATATTCTAAAAAGCGGCTCATGGAATTCACCAGACTGCCAAAGGAGGTCTAAGATATACAGATAAGAGTGAAGAATGCCTGATCTAGCCCAAATTCCTTATTTTACAAATGAAGAAAGTGATTGGTAGGGAGGTCAATGGACTGGTCAAAGGTGACACAGGTAGGAAGTACCAGATCTGGGATGAGAAATCAAGTCCTCTGAATCCAAATCCAGGAAGAACTCTTTCCACCATACCATATTTCCTCCCTCTCTGAGCCTCAATTTCACCATCTGCAAGATAGGGGTAACAACACCTGTCATATTGACCTTACAAGGTTGTTGTGAAGATCAAATGAGAAAATAGCCACAAAAATTCTTTGGAAACCTAGCATTCCTCTGAATACTGTACCAACCACCTCCTTCCTTGCCACTGTCACTAAGAAGTACAATCATATGTATTTGACATAACTCATGCATACTTCTAATAAGATGATGAGTATCTTTTTCCTGTAAAGGCTGTATCTTTTTTTTTTTTGCTTTTTTTTGGAGGGGGGAGGGCAGGGTAATTGGGGTTAAGTGACTTGCCCAAGGTCACACAGCTAGTAATTGTGTCACGTGTCTGAGGTCAGATTTGAACTCAGGTCCCCCTGACTCCAGGGCCAGAGCTCTATTCACTACACCACCTAGCTGGCCCCTATATCTTTTTTTAAATAATAGAAAAAGAAGTATCACTAATCTCTCAAATCTCATTATCATGCTATTGATCTCCACAAAAATGTGTGACAACTTCCTATTCCTCAGTGTATCAAATTTGGGAAGAGAAGAACTTACTGATAAGAAGATGGTGTCTGAAAGCAGAAATTGAATAGCCTAATCACAGTGTAGGAATGCATCTACTAAAAGTTAGTAAAAAAAATTAATATTTGCTTGAAGACTCAGAAAAGTTAGTATGGCAGAGTGGAAAGAGTTCTGGACTCGGAGTCCCAGTTCTACCCCTTTCTAACTATGGACCATAGACAAGTCTACAAAACTCTAGAGGTCTCAGTTTCCTCATCTGTTAAAAGAGTAGGTTGAACTAAATGATGTTTAAGATCTCTTCCAACTCTTCATCTATGATTCAATGATCAAAAGGACCTTGGATTAAAAATGGATAGGAAAGGAAAAACTGCCTACGTAATTTCTACCAAGCCAAAAACCACAGAATTAGGTAATACATACAAAAGAAGAATATCAGTAGAAAAAAATAATTGTCAAGAAATAACATTTGAGAAAAAAGGAAACAATTAACCTCAAATATACAATGTTCAAAATAAGGAGAACTTTTTCAAAGGTATACTAGGGATAATAGAAAGAGGTAAATGTGAACTTACTGAGCCTTGGTGGAATATAACTTATGCCTGGAATATTGTCATAAAAGGAATACTTTATTCAAAAAAAGAAATTCAATGAAAGGAATGGTAGAGTAGATATAGACATACATAAAAAGTATAGATATAAACACAGATATAGATAGACATTTGCTCTTGTTGAAGACAGCCCCGTAGAGAGCATTAGGATGGCAATCCATGGAGGGAGACCTAGAAGCATACTAGAAAATGGATTTAGAGTTGAGGATATATTATGGAGACATGACACAGTGGTGATTGGGGACTTCAGGAATCCAGATATCTTCTGAGTGCTCTTCTGGACCTGGTGGGGACCAATAAAAATAAGTTATCATCAAATCAGAAGTGACAGGAATCTTGGGAGGAAGCAAAAGGTTTGCATTAAATTTCCTGATATGTAAGCAAGAGAAAGCTCATCATAATCTGCTGTAGACTCTGGATTTGAGGAGGGTGGATTTTAAATGATTCAGAGAAAAGATAAGTAGGATCCCATGTCCTAAAATTGTACTTAGGTAAGCCAGCTCAAGGAGGAATTAGATGTCCTAAAGTATGAAATTCCAACAATACAAACACAGATGATTCCAAGGAGCTAGAAAAAGGTATATGGTCTAAAAACACCAACTCATGAACTAACCTAGACATTAAAGAGCCGAGAGCAGGTAACTGAGGACAAAAATAAATACATGACACAGTCCTTTAAGAATTGCATCAGAAAAACTAAAACTGAGACCTGAGTGTGACAAAAAATGTTAAAAGCATCAAAAAGGCTTTTTGATCTACGTTGGGGACAAAAGGAAGATCAAAGAAAGGGTAGGAATGCAGCTCGGTGTGGTTGAGCCAATGATAATGAATACCAGAGAGAAGGATGACAGAATCCTAGCTTTAGGGCTGGAAGGGGACCCTGAGAGGCCCATGGCTAAGTGCCACAGTGGAGTCAGAAAGGCAGGCCTGAATTCAAATCTTGCCTCAATCACTTACTAGTGGTATGACCCCAGGTAAGTCATTTAAGGTGTGCCTCAGTTTCCTCATCTGTAAAATGGGGATGATGACAGCACCTACTTTCAGTTATTATAAGTGTACAATGAGACACTATTTTAGAGTAGTTCATAAACCTTAAAGCACTAAATAAATGCCAGGCATTATTAAGGAGTCCAATACCTTCATTTTACAGAGGAAAAAAGTGAGGCACAGAGAGGCTAAGTCACACAGCTAATAAGTAGGTGACATGGATCTGAACCCAAGTATTCCTGAATCCAAGTCCAATACTATTCATTCCCCTCTTCATCTCCAACAACTGTGTAATTTGGATTTTGCTTCCATTTTCATGGAAAACTAATTTTTGTCTGGAAAGGGCAGAACAAAATATAATTGGTCGTTGAAAGTCAAGATAAGTGACTAAAGTGTCTAGCTTTCTTCAACAGGTAAGCGTCAGCAAACACAAACCATGTTCCAGGGTATCAAAAGGACTGGGTGTGATGTAATTGCTAAGTTACTAGAGAGCTCTCTGAAAAGTTTCAAAGGGTGGGAGAGCGGCTGCAGGACCAGAGATGGTCCAATATCCCAGCTTTTAAAAAAGGGAAGAAAGTGAATTCTATGAATTACATGACGGTGAATTTGATTTTGGTGCCAGAGAAAACTCTAAAACATTATTAAAAGGGTGGTTTATAAGCATTTAGAAAAGTAAATAATGTTCACCAAAAACCAACATGGTTCAATCAACTGATAATATTAAGAAAAACAGAACGCTGAGATACCACTTCAAACTTGTCAAATTGGTAGAGGGTAAAATATATTTTTAAAAAGTCCCACATTGTGGGGTGGCTAGAATAGAGCACCAGCCCTGGAGTCAGGAGGACCTGAGTTCAAATCCAACCTCAGACACTTAACACAAAAAAACTAGCCATGTGACCTTGGACAAGTCACTTAACCCCAATGGCCCTACCCAATCCCTGAAAGAAAGAAAGAAAAAAGAAAAAAGTCCATATTGAAGGGACTGTAGAAAGACAGGCAAGGAAATATTCTTTTGGTGTAGGCATGAATTAACCCCAACTATTCTGGAACAAAATTTGGAATTAAAAAGAAAAAAAATATTAAATTGTTCATACTTTTTGATCCAACTATGATCAACCCTACTAGGTTTATGTAACAAGGAGGTCAGTGATAGAAAGAAAGTATGCTACAATATTTGTCTTGTTAAAGGAGGGGGAAAAAGGAAGAGAAGGAGAAAGAAAAGCAAGAGAAAGAGAAGGGGAAATGAATAGGTAAGGGAAAAGACCAAAGAAGAAAAATTGAAAAACAAAGTATGCATACATCATTGGGAAATGGCTGAACAATTTATAGGATATGAATAAAATGGAATATTATAGCTTGATAAAGGATGATGAATAGTGGGAGGAGAATCTATTACAAAACAAGAGATAGAGAATGGGATGAAATGCAAAATGGATAATTTTGATTACATAAAATTGAAAAGGTTTTGAACACACAAAGCCAATGTAACCAATATTAGGAGGGAAGCAGAAAATGGGAAAGTATTTTTACAACCAAATATATAGAGAACTGAGTCAAATTTTTAAGAATACAAGTCATTCCCCAAATAATAAATGGTCAAAGGATATGAACAGGCAGTTTTCTGAGGAAGAAATTAAAGCTACCTATAGTGATATAAAAAAAAATACTCTAAATCACTATTGATTAGAGAAATGCAAATGAAAACAACTCTGAGGTACCATGTTACACTTATCAGATTGGCTAATATGACAAAATAGGAAAATTATAAATGCTGGAGAAGATGTGGGGAAATTGGAACATTAATGCATTGTTGGTGGTGTTGTGAACTGATCCAACCGTTCTGGAGAGCAATTTGGAACTATGCCCAAAGGGCTATAAAAATGTGCATATCCTTTGACCCAGCAATACCACTTCTAGGTCTGTATCCCAAAGAGATCATATAAATGGGCAAAGGACCCACACGTACAAAAATATTTTTGCAGCTCTTTTTGTGGTGGCAAAGAATTGGAAATTGAGGAGATGTCCATCAATTGGGGAATGGTTGAACAAGTTGTGGTATGTGAATGCAATGGAATACTATTGTTCTATAAAAAATGCTTAGCAGGCAGACTTCAGAAAAAAGGCTTTCCAGGTTTTATATGGAGAACATTGTACACAGTAAAAGCCACATTGTGCAATAACTAACTTTGATAGACTTATCTCTTCTTAGTGTGCAAAGATCTAAGACAACTCCAAATGATTCATGATGGAAAATGCTATCCACATGCAGAGAAAGAACTATGGAGTCTGAATGAAGATCGAAGAATATTATTTGTCCTCTCTCTCTCTCTCTCTCTCTCTCTCTCTCTCTCTCATTCTCTCACCCTCCCTCCCTTCATCCCTCTCTCTCCTCCCTCCCTCCCTCTTTTTTTATTTGTTTCCTCTTTCTCGTGGTTTCTTCCATTGCTTCTTATTCTTCTTTACAACATGACTAATGTGAAAATAGGTTTAATATAAATGTATATGTTGAGCCTATATCAAATTACATGCTATCTTGGGGGTGGGGGAGGGGAGAGATTGGAGAAAATTTGGAACTCAAAATCTTATGGAAGTGACTGTTAAAAAGTAAAAATGAATAAATTTAATTTTTAAAAAGGAATGATGGTTTTTGGCCTGTTTGCTACCAGAATGAAGACCACTCTAAGCAACCAGACCATCTACATCCCAGAAAATGTTGATATCTCTCTTAAGGGTCAGAGAGTTATTGTTAAGGGGCCCAGAGGAATCCTCTATAAGGATTTCAACCATATCAATGTTGAGCTCAGTCTCCTTGGAAAGAAGAAAAAAGGCTCCGGGTAGACAAGTAGTGGGGAAATCGAAAAGAACTTGCAACCATACACACCATCTGCAGCCATGTACAAAACGTGATCAAAGTTGTTACCCTGGGTTTTTGTTACAAGACGAGGTCTGTCTATGCTCACTTCCCTGTCAATGTTGTTATTCAAGAGAATGGCTCACTTGTTGAAATCAGACATTTCTTGGGTGAAAAATATATCCAAAGAGTAAGCATGAAACCAGGTGTTGCTGGTGCTGTTTCTCAAGCTCCAAAAGATGAGTTAATTCTTGAAGGAAATAATATTGAACTTGTTTCAAACTCAGCTGCCCTGATCCAACAGGCCACCACAGTCAAAAAATGGTTGGATGGCATCTTTGTTTCTGAGAAAGGCACAGTGCAACAAGCTGATAAATAAGTTGGAAAAGATGCCAAAGGCCGTGTCGTGAGGAGTCAACACTTATTCAGATATTGAAGTAAAAATACTTTTTGTCAAAAAAAAGAATAATGAATATTAAAAATTAAGAGAAACCTGAAAGACTTGTATGAAGTGATACAAAGCATAGAAGACGTCATAACCACAATAACATAAATCTAGATAATAGTAGAGACAAGGACTCCAAGGAAGACTTGAATTCAAATGTTATCTCAGACACTTACTAGCAATGGGATCCTGGGCAAGTCACTTAACCCTGTTTGCCTCAGTTTCCTCATTTATAAAATAAGAAGGAAATGGCAAACTGCTCCAGCATACACGTCAAGAAAACCCCAAATGGGGTCATGAAGAATTGGACACAACTAATTTACTAAACAGCAGTAACAAGGCACTGGAATTAAGACTGGTTAGGGAACGCTCGCCATAGAAGATAAGTTTTAGGTAAAATACACTAAGACATAACTAATATTACATTTTAAAACTAAGTCAATATGAGAACTCCAGGGATCCTCATGAATGGATTAGTGGCTCAGTTTCTATTTGAAACCACTGGAAACCTCCTCCAAATTGAAAAGCATCCATCAAAGGTTCCTCTTTAAAACCAGTCAACCAATTCTAATTCCACCTCACTATCACCTAGTAGACTTCTCTCCATCTTATCTACAAACAGAGTCCAAAAGACTTTTGCCAAAGGTAAATCTGAAATCTGGGTAAACTATGTCTACAAGATCCCCTTGATTTTATCAGGGTAAATCCCTGTTTAAAAAAGGAAAGAAAGTTAGTCTGTCATGACTTATTCTTGTTGAAGTCATGTTAGCTCATAGTGATCTTTCTTTCCCTTTCTCCATGGTCAGCAACCATCCCTTTATTCTAAAACTTTGTAAGGAATCCAAAAGAAAGCTTATTGCAAACTTCCTTTTTTTTTTACTTAAAAAAGCAATCAAGATCATCTTTATCCCCCTGCAGGTCAGGGGCATATTTCCTACTCTCCAAAAAATCTCTCAAAGAACATTACCTTGTCTTCTGGATGCTGTGTGGGAGCCCCGCTAAAACAGCAACTTGAACTTATTGAAGACAATCTCCGATTTCGGTTCCATATTGAATATGCCATTTCTGTTCTATCCTTCCCACTTTCTTTGGTGGAGAAAACAAGTAAAAGGAGAGTGTGGTCATAGTGCTGCCTTCTCCCCATAATCTCCTACCTTTGTCCTTGTCACGACAAGCATCAGTCCTCTCTCTTCTTTGATCCTCCCTTTTTTCTTCAATATTAATTTTTAAACATCCTATTCGCTTGTCTTTATCATTCCTTGCCAGACTCAGTTCATTTCCTCCCCTGGGCCTTCACAGACAGTTCCACCTCATTCTGAACATTCCTCTATTCTGCATCTTGGCATGCTATGGACTCAGTTTTGGCTATCTGTCAAACCACAAGTACAAGAAGCTCAGAGCGATCATCTGAATTCGTTTGTTGTACTGGAATTTTGTTGTAAAAGAACATCAGCCAAGGTTTGGACTACGTGCCTTTGTTGATATATGTCATACAGAAATTTTCATTGTAATAATAATCTGTTGTAAAAGAAAATTCCCTCTACATCATTTTGTGCTCCCCAAAATGTTGCATTATATTTTTTTGTGCAGGTTGACTCCTTGTTTAGATTCTAAGCTCCTCCTTGATCTAAACAGAGAGAGTGTGTCTTCTGTGTTTATCCTATACTCCTACTCCCCACCAAGGCCTCCAGTGCCTAATAACAGCACTCCACACACAGAAGGGACTCAGCAAATGCTTAGGTGATGAATAAGCACTCTATAACACAGCTCTCCTTCAGGGCCCCTGAAGGACTGACAACATTTGGGAGTCATATTAACAGTTCCATTTTATAATTTACATTTTTTTTCTTAATTTAACTACTAACTTTTCTATAAAATGGGAGTGAGTCTGAAGAGAAAGACATTCTGTGATTCTCGATTCTGTTAATGGGTTCTTCCCCCACTATGGAGTTTTAAAGGCTACTCAATTGTGACCATTGAACTCAGATGCCCTAAGTTAGGTCTTTCTGGAAAGAGAACCTCTAAAGTATCTTCTCAGCCTTGTCACTATTTCCAAGTTAGTTAATTTTCTTCAGCCTCAGTGAATTCACCTGTAAAGTGAGAGGATTGAAGCAGAGGTCCCAAAGGAAACTGCCATTCTTTGGGAATAACAGGATTCCTCCCTTCCTTTGTCCAACTGTAGCCCTCTCATGCATTGAACCCTTCCCCATCTGCCTATTGGAAGTGAAGAAAGCATTGAGTTTGGAGTCAGGAAGAACTGACTCCAATAGTACGTTGGACCACTAGCTGAGCAAGTCACTTAACTTCTCTGAGACTCAGATTACTCATATACAAAATGGTGATAATAATAGCGTCATTGGGGGAATTGTGTGTGTGTGTGTGTGTGTGTGTGTGTGTGAGAGAGAGAGAAAGAGAGAGTGTGTGTGTACATATATGTGTGTGTATATATGTATATGTATATAAAAATTCTTTTAAAAATAAAGTGAATCATCCTAGCTCAAGCCCATATCTCTTCCTGGACTATTTGCTTCCCTCCCTTAAGCTCCATCCCATTCCAAATCATCTTCCACACAGCTGTCAATACTATTTTCCTAGAGCACAACTTTAACTCTGTTTCCCATCACTCCATGTCTCTAAGTAAACTCCAGTGGCCCTCCATTACCTCTAGGATCAAATACAAACAGAGATGTTTGCCATTTAAACATAAGTGCCCAAGATGGAGAGCTAAGTATTTTGGATAAGGGTTAAGTGCTAGAAATGCAAATAAATGACCTCAGAATCTATGTGACCTTGTTCACAGTCATATCCAAGAGAAAGGCTAGAAAAAAAATAACAATAAAGACGGTAGCATTTATATAGTGCCTACTATGTGCCAGGACTTGGGCTAATCTCTTTACAAATAGCATCATATTCGATCACTGGGCAGCCCTTAGAGGTGAAGGAGATAGGCCTTAGAGAAGGCAAAAAAGGAATTCAAATTTTCCACTATTACATGTCAATTTCTTCGGACTCTGAAAATGGAAATATCCTTTCTAAGGGTTGGTTATAAGTTATATATTCTCTTCTAAACTTTTGTTGTTCGGTCTCTTTTATAAAACTTCTACTATATCTTAGTTATAAGTAATTCATACCTAAGTGGGAATGTTTATTCAGATATTTCCTTCTTAACAATTAACTGAACTTGACTTCAAAGAAAAAACAAGAGTGAAAAATAGAATAAATAAAGGAGGGTCAATTAAGGAGCTTGAAAAATTTCTGGGGATGGGGGAGGGTAATTGGAAGGGGTGGAAACTTCTAGCTAAAATAAGTGCCTGAACAAAGGCAGAATAATCAGGTCCCATATACCTACCTCAGCAAAATTCTAATATTCATATCAGACCAAATACTAATGAAGAAATCTAATGAGAAGCTATAGTAATTTCTTCCATACAAGAAAATATCACCCAGAAGTCCATAGGTGGCCACTAGAAAAGCCAAGAACCAGCACAAGCAAACCAACCTGCAGTCAATCACCTGGTATAATAACCAGAGCTGAGCCAAGAATGTTATGGGAATGGGAATCTAAGATCTCCCCTGCCCCTAAAACCTTTGATAGGCTTAAATGACTCTGAGTACCTTCCTTTATTTAAAAATATATTCTGCCCCCTAATAGGCTGAATGTGGTCACACCTGGAGCCTGTGGCAGAAGGCTTGGTTTTCAGGAATGCCCACACCTTGATACTTTGTGATTGGGCACAACAAGAGGGTTGTGACATTCTCTGATCCAGGAGAAGGCTATATATAGCCTGATGTGAGATTTTGCTTTGGGGCTCACTTTGGGAAGAGTTGTGTGATTTGGCCAGATGAGACTCTGGGAAGCCATTGAGCCCCCCAAGCTTTGAAAACCCAGATGTTGGTGCTTCGCTCTTCGCTCTCTGGTAACTGACTAGGTATGGATGTAATGGTGAGACAGCTGGAAGCCTGTCTGCTGATCTGTTTCTCTGTCTGCTTGTAATTTCTGCTTGTAACTTGTTTGTATTCTCTGAAGTTCGGGGTGCTGACCTTTGCCCCCCTGAACTAGGTAAATGACATATGTTTGATTAAAGCAAAATTGTTAAACCATTTTGTGTTGCTTTTTTTTTTTTAGAAAAGCCGGTCTAAGAACCTGTGCTAGCAGCCACCCTGGGTGTGCTAGGGTGCTTGCAGCTACAAAGGCCATGTGTCATCTTCAGGGTTACATATCTGGAGGCAACAAGAAGAAAGGTCCCCACCTTCAAAACCTGGCACCAAGAAGGCCCAGGGTGGGAACATTAGGAGCCTCCAAAAGCAACAGTGACCAGGGCAGTTATAGTATCACTCAGATCAGAACAGCCTAAGTCCTTAATTTCCAAGGTCCCTAGCACTTTAACCTAAGAGGTCATGGAAGGTACTGAAGATCCAGATCTCTGGATCTCAAAGACTTGGAATGGCCTGGGATACAGAAGTCATGGCAAGAACCTAGAGGGCCTAGGACAAAACCAATTGAGCTAACCATGCCATCAAAAAGTATGACAGGGGGTGGAGTCTAGTCCTGGCACAAAGTTCCATTTTGGGAAATAAAACTGGAAAGATAAGTAAATCAAAGAAGATACTGATCAGTATTAGAAATTATTATAGATCCAGAGATCCACTAAAAAGGAGGGACTAACTTTAATAAATGCAAGCAGCAACAAAGGAAAAAATTATTCTACCAGAAATACATAAATACCTAGAATAAATAGAACAAGAGAAAGAAAATGAAATAAAATCTCTATTGAAAGAATTAGAAGGAGAATGTTTTGCCTAGAAGAGAAAATAGTAGTTGGTAGAGTATAGGCCAGGACCCAGCTGAGCTTTTCTAACATTCCCCCCTGCCCCAAAGAGCTTTAAAATAACTCCTTAAACCAAATTTCGAAGCAGCAGAGCCAGCAAAAGGTCAGAGGGAGACATTTTTCCAGCCTAAGACAACTTGGGATGTCCACAGGAGCAGTCTGTAGCATCAGTGTGGGCACAGGCTCTGAGCATGGCAGGAACACCATTGGTTGGTCTTAGAAGCTGCCAGATAATAGCAGCTTCAAGAGTTCTCAGACCAGAGGTAGTAAGGGAATCAGACAACTAATCAGAAAGAAATTACAAGGGACCTTTTGCTGACACTGGGTGCAGATGGTACCCATAAGCAGCTCTGGAAGGATGGAAAAGAACAGCTGTGACTGGTCACAAGGGAGCCAGGGCTCCAGTCACAGTTCCAGGACCAAGAAGAACACCAACACTTGTGGCTGCAGGGTAAAGACCAAAGCATAAACCAGGAAAGCAGTGACCACAACTCTCCCAGGATCAATCACCTTGAAAGCACCCAAAATTTGAACTAGCTCTGAAAACAGCAGCACAAAAAATCCTGAAGCTTGGCATAGTGCTTCCCCATCTTAAGGTAAGCAGAACCCAACTTTGACATAAAGTTCAAAGTGAAAAAATAGCCTGGAAAAAATGAGTAAAAAACAACAAAAAAGAGCTTCACCATAAAAAGCAACTACTGTGACAAAGAAGACCAAGACATAAATTCTGAAGACAACAATGTGAAAACAACTATAAGCAAAGCCTCAAAGAAAACTTCCAATTGGACCAAAAGCCAGAAAGAATTTCCAGAAGAGTTAAAGAAAGAGATAAGAGTGGTAGAGGAAAAAAATCAGAAAAGAAATGAAAGTAATGCAAGAAAATTAACAGTTTTATAAAAGAAGCACACGCAAAAAAATTGAAGAAAATAACATCTTAAAAAACAGAACTGGGGCGGAGTAGAAACAGCTCATCCAAGCCACTCTGCCACCAGATTCCCCCCAAACTATGTAAAAGGGGACTCTGAACAACTTCTGGAGCCCCAGCACCCACAGAACAACACAGAGAAGCTAACCTCCCGCTGAGGACAGCCCAGCAGCCCTGCAGGAAGGACCAGCGCAGCAGTCTGGGACCTGGCAGCATGCAGAGCGCAGAGCGCAGGAGCCGAGCCGAGCCGAGCCCAGGTCCACGTGAGCCGAGGTTTTAGCCCCAGGGCGTCAGGGCCAGCAGCCGGCTGGAGGAACCCCAGAACACCAGCAGTCATGGCGACTCCAGAATTATCAACATAGACATGCCTAGGACAAAGTGAGAGGTTAGTGTCCTATGGACTTTGGGACTGGTATTTGGGGGAATGCATCGGCTCCCTCCCCTGGGGGCTAGAAGCCGCTGAGGAGACACGCCATTTTGTAGTTTTCAGAGGCAGCTCCAGCTCCTGGCCTGCAATTAATTGTAGGGAGATTCAGCGATCAGTCTTGGGGGGTAATCGCTCTTGCTTTAACCTCCCTGGATCTGGATTGTGATCTAGGGTGGAAGTGGTGGGTGGGTTTACAGCTTGCCAGAAAGGGAAGTTGCCCCCCACACGTTCGGGACGAAAATTCCTCTATCTGGCCTTAAAGCCATAGTGTGGCAACAAGCCCAAAAGTCAGGTAATCAAGTGGCAACATGCCAAGGCAAAGGAAACAGAAAAATGCAACCCTAGACTCCTATTTTGGGGGCATAGAGCGGGAAAAGGACTGTGAGGTCAGAAGTCCTGCTCCAAAAGCCCCAGGGGAAAACATGAGCGGGTTGCAGGCCATAGAGGACCTTAAGAAAGACTTTAAAAATCAAATAAGAGAAGTGGAGGAAAAATTGGAAAGAGAAATGAGAAGGATGCAGGAAAAGTATGAAATGAGGGTCAACAGCCTGACTGAGGAAAACAACACCTTAAAAAATAGACCGACTCAAATGGCAAAGGAGGCCCAAAAGGGCAATGAGGAGAAGAATGCCTTAAAAAGTCGAATTTGCCAGATGGAAAAAGAATCTCAAAAGTTCACTGAGGAGATTCATTCCTTCAGAGTTAGACTGGAGCAAATGGAAGCTAATGACTTTATGAGAAATCAAGATGCTGTTAAGCAGATCCAAACAAATGAAAGATTAGAAGGCAATGTGAAATATCTCATGGGAAAAACCACTGACCTGGAAAATAGATCCAGGAGAGACAATTTAAAAATTATTGGACTACCTGAAAGCCATGATCAAAGAAAGAACCTAGAAATCACCCTTCAAGAAATTCTCAAGGAAAACTGCCCTGATGTTTTAGATCCAGAGGGCAAAATAGAGGTTGAAAGAATCCACCAATCACCTCCTGAAAAGATCCCAAAAAGAAAACTCCCAGAAATATTATACAGGTTCCAGAATCCCCAGATCAAGGAGAAAATACTACAAGCAGCCAGGAAGAAACAATTTCAATATTGTGGAAACACAATCAGAATAGCCCAGGACCTGGCAGCTTCTACACTGAGGGATCGAAGGGCATGGAATATGATATTCCAGAGGGCAAAGAACTGGGAATGAACCCAAGGGTCACCTACCCAGCAAAACTGAGTATTTTGTTTCAGGGGAAAATATGGTCATTCAGTGGAATAGAGGACTTTCAAGCATTCTTGAGGAGAAAACCAGAATTGAATAGAAAATTTGACATCCAGACACAAGAAGCAAGAGATGCCTGAGAAGGTGATCAGGGAAAAGAAATCAAAAGGAACTTATCAAAGTTGAACTATTTACATTCCTATATGGAAAAACAATAACTGTGAGTGATGATATCTTTCTCACTATGAAAATAATGGAAGAAGGGTGTGTGGTCATATGAATATATATGTGAATGTGTGTGTATATGGATAGAGGGCATAGGTTGAATTTGTTGGTAAGGGAGAATACTCAAGGGATGAAATTATGAGGAGAGAGAGGAAAGTGGCAAGAGGAGATGGGGAAAGACAGGGTAGGGCAAACTATCTCATGTAGAAGAAGCAAGGGCAAGTGGTTGCAAGGGAGGGGAAGAATAGGAAGGGAAAAAAAAGGCAAATCCACATTCTCATTGAATTTGGTTCAGGGAGAGAATGACATACAGACTAAATGGGATATCTCAACCTGCAGCAGAATAGGGGGAAGGGGGATGAGAGGAGGGATGATTGATGGGGGGATCCTTGGGGGTAGGGGAGGTTGGAAGCACCCACTATAGAAGAGGGACAGGATCATGTAGGGAATGGACCAGGTGGGGGGGGTGGGAGGGAATTATAAGCAGCCTTGTACAATATATCTACTATGATAATGTTTTGCATAGTTAGACATGTACAACATATACTGAATTACTTATCTCCCAAGAGGGAATGGGTGACAAGGGAGGAAGGAAATGGATCTGAAATTTGAGGTCGTAACATTAAATGTTTCAAATATATATAAATACTATTATTAATACTCTTTTGCTTATAATTGGGAGATAAGATGTGCAGGCATTGGGACACAAAGATTCACCTTCCTCTAATGGAAAAGTCGAAGGGGGTATGGGAGAAGGTATGGGAGAGAGCAGATTGGAGGAAGCGATATCTTGTGGGACTGCTATTCTGGGAGGTTGGGTAGGGGAATAACGGGGGGGGAAATGATTGTAACTCAAAATCTGGCGGAAATGAATGATGTAAAACAGAAGTTAATAAAGCATTTGTTTAAAAAAAAAAACAAACAGAACTGGCCTAATAGTAAAATGAAAGAAAAAAAAGACCTCCTTTAAAAGAAAAATGGGCCAAATAAAAAAGGAAGTTAAAAAAATTCACTAAAGCAAAGAACTTCCTAAAAAGTAGAATTGCCAAATGGAAAAGGAAGTACAAAAGGTCACTGAAGAAAATGATTCCTTAAAAATTAGAATTGGGCAAATGGAAGCTAATGACTCCATGAGATGTCAAAAAAAAAAAAACAATACAAAAACAACAAAACAAAGTCAAAAGAATGAAAAAAATAGGAGATAATATGAAATACCTCCTTAGATAAACTGACCTAGAAAATAGATTGAGAAGAGATCATTTAAGAATTATTAGACTATCTGAAAGCCATGGTCAAAAAAGATATCTCAAGAAATTATCAAAGAAAATTACCCTGATATCTTAAACCCAAAGAGTAAAATCCTAGGAATATTATAGCCAAACTCCAGAGCTTTCAGGTTAAGGCAAAAATATTATAAGCAGTCAGAAAAAAGCAATTCAAATATCATGGAGCCACAGTCAGGATCACCCAAGATTTAGTGACTTCCACATTAAAGGAGTGGAAGACTTGGAATATAATACTCTGGAAGGTAAAGCAACTAGGACTAGGTCAAGAATATCCTATTCAACAAAACTAAATATAATCCTTCAGATGGAAAAAATGGATATTTAATCAAATAGAGGACTTCCAAGCTTTCCTGATGAAAAGACCGGAGCTGAATAGAAAATTTAACATTCAAAAGAAGACTCAAGGGGAGCATAAGAAAGGAAATATAAAAGAGTAATCATAAGGGTTTCAATAAAGTTAAACTGCTTACATTCCTATGTGGGAAGATGATACATATAACTCCTAAGAACGTTATCACTATTAAAGCATTTAGAAGGAGTCTACATAGAAGGCACAAGTATGAGTCAATTATGATGGAATGATCTCAAAAAAAAAATTAGGGGTGAGAGAGGAATGCACTGGGAGAAGGGGGAAGGGAGAGGTAGAATGTGGTGAATTTTCTGACATAAAAGAGGCATACAAAGTAAAACTTTTATAGAGGAAGGGGAAATGGGGATAGCAAGCAATACTCAAACCTCACTCTCATTGGAATTGGTTCAAAAAGGGAAAATATATATATATATATATATATATATATATATATATATATGTGTGTGTGTGTGTGTGTGTGTGTGTGTGTGTGTATATGTATATATACATATGTATACACATATACACACACTCAACTGAGTATAGAAATCTATCTTACTCAATATGGGAAAAGGAGGGGAATGGGAATAAGAAATATGGCAGAGGGGTGATAAAAGGGAGGGGGTATTAAGGTTGGCAGTGATCAGAAGCAAAACAGACTTTTGAGGAGGGATAGGATAAAAAGAGAAAAGGATAAACAGAATAGGAGTGAGGGAAATACACAGTAATTATAACTGAACGGGATGAGTTAACTCATAAAACAGAATTGGAAGTAGATAGCAGAATGGATTAGAAGCCAAAATCCAACAATATGTTGTGTACAAGAGACACACCTGAGACAGAAAGACACACACAGAGTTTAAATAAAATGCTGCAGCAGAATCTATTATGCTTCAGCCGAAGTAAAAGAAGCAAAGGATAGCAATCATTATCTCAGACAAAGCAAAAATATACCTAATTAAAAGAGATATTCAAGAAAGCAACAATTTTATAAAGGATAGCATAGACAATGAAGTAATATCAAAAAGTTTAAGGGGAAAATTTCTCTAATAAAGTCTTCATTTCTCAAATACATAGGGAACTGAGTCAAATTTATAAAAATAAAAACTATTCCCCAATTGATAAATGATCAAAGATATGAATAAGCAGTTTTTAGAAGAAGAAATAAAAGTTATGTATAGCTATATAAAAATACTTTAAATCACTCCTGATTAGAGAAGGGCAAATTAAAATTACTCTATGGTACCACCTATCATAAACGTCAAATGCTTCAGGGGGTGAGGGAAAATAGGTACATTAATGAACTGTTGGTGGAGTAGTAAACTGGCCCAACCATTCTAAAGAACAATCTGGAACTGTGCCCAAGGAGTATAAATCTCTGTATACCCTTTGATCCTGCAATACCACTACAAGGTCTGTACCTTCAAAGAGATCAAAGCTAAAGGAAAAGGACCTATGTGTACAAAAATACATGTAGCCACTTTTTTGTGATGATAAAGAACTAAAAATTAAGGAGATGCTCATCAATTGTGGAATAGCCAATGGAGTTGTGGCATATGATTGTGGTGGGGTTCTATTGTGATATAAGAAAAAACCAGGGGAAGGGGAGTGATTTCAGAAAAAATGGCAAGACCGATGTGAACTGAGAGATCACTGTGCACAGGAACAGCAATGTTGTAACAATGATCAACTGTGAAACACTTGGCTACTTTGATCAATATAATGATCCAAGTCAGTTCCAAAGGACTCATGATGAAAAAACGTTATCCATCTCCAGAGAGAGAAAGGATGAACTTTGAATGCAAACTAAAGTGTAATTTTTTTGCTTTATTGTTTTCCTTTTTTGTTTTTGTGATATGGCTGATATGGAAATATTTGTCATAATTTCACACATATAATTGATATCATTGTTTGCCTTCTCAGTGGGTGGGGGAGGGATGGGAGGAAGGGAGAGAATCTGGAACTCAAAATTGAAGAAAAGAATGTTTAAGATAAATAATAAAAAATTAAAAGAGAAAATGGTAAGCCTTATTCAAGTAACAGTCTCTCTAAAAACTAGAACAAGCCAAACAAAAATCAATGACTCCATAGAACCACAAGAAATAGTAAAACAAAATCAAAAGATTGAAAAAATAAAAGAAAGTGTAGAATAATTGATATATAAAAAAACAACTGACCTGGAAAACAGATCAAGGAAAGAGAATTTGAGGCCCATTAGTCTCCCTAAAAATCATGATTTTAAAAAATCCTAGATACTATATTTCAATAAATGAATATTACCTAGATCTATTAGAACCAGAGGACAAAGTAACTCTAGAAAGAATTCACTGATAATCTGATGAGAGAAATCACAAAAGGGAAAGGCCCATAAATGCTACAGCCAAAGTCCAGAGCTCCCCCATCAAAAACAGATGCCCAGGAAGCATCCTGAAAGAGTTCATGTACCAAGGAACCATGATCAGACAAGGCCAGAGGAGGTTTTGAAATACAGTGCTATAAAAGGCAAAAGATATATGCTCAAAATTAAGAAAATTTTAATGTAATCAAACAGGGAGGAAAAATGAACTTTAATTGAAGAGAAAACTTTTAAGTAATTCACTGGGGAGATAGGGTGGATAGTGAGTGGGAGGGAGAGGGAAAGAGAGAGGGAGAGGGAGAAGGAAAGAGAGAGGGAAAGAGATTAAAGTTGTTTTCTTTTTTTAATACAGAAAGAAAAAAACAGAAGGAAGCCAAAATAAGCAGGACAATTTTAAAAGTAACATGTGGAATTTATTATGTACATTATTTTTTAAAAAGCAAGAGGTATAAAATAGAGATTCGCGGTTTCACAAACAATCCTCTTTTTTGTTCCAATGTGTATGTGAAAAATACAGTACTCTTCTTTTTTTGTCCATGTGTTTAAGTCCAAAACAAAACATTTAAATCATTCATAAACAGAAATGCTTAAAAAAAATCCTGCCTGGCTCTTGACAACTTGACAGTCCAATGGTGATATCTGGACAGGACCTTAGAGTCATCTAGTCTCACAGGAATAAATCCTTCCTGAATATCTCTCTTAGCATTGCACTCATCCTCCATTGGTTCTCCAGTGAAGACCTCCCCAAGTACCACATTCCACTTTTGGACATCTCTAATCAAAAAGCCTCTTGTGGAGCCAAAAATTTACTTTTCTGAAACATTTGCCCACCCCTCCTAGTGTTGCCTTCCACCACCCATTAGAAGAAGCGTAGCAGCCCTTCAAAGTTGACAATGATCTTGTCTTCTAAAAGTAAACAACTGGGGCTGGCTAGAAGGTACAGTGAGTAGAGCATCGGCCCTGGAGTCAGAAGGACCTGAGTTCGGATCCGGCCTCAAACACTTAATGCACACACAAACAAAAAACCTAGCCATGTGACCTTGGGCAAGTTACTTAACCCCAATTGCCCTCCAAAAAGCAAATAAAATAAAATAAAAATAAAAAAAATAAAAGTAAACAACTGTATTTCCTTCACTCATGTCAGTCAGTCATTAAGCATTTATTAAGTGTTTACTGTGTACCAGACACTGTGCTAAGCATTGGAGATTCAAAGAAAGGCAAAAGACAGTCCTTCCTTCAAGGAGTTCACAGTTTAACAGAGGAGACAACATGCAAACAAGTATGTACAAACAATCTATATAGAGAACAAATTGGAGATAATAAACAAAAGGAAGGCACCAGAATTAAGGGGGGAATGGGAAAGACTTGTTGCAGGATGTGGAATTTTAGCAGGTATTTGAAGGAAGACAGAAAAGCCCAAAGGTAGAATGAGAAGCCATAGTAAAGTCGGTCACCAGCCTGTGGACACGTTCCAACTGAGAGTCTCCCTTCTACAATGTGACACTCAAAAGTGGACGTTGTCCTTCGCATGTGATTGGACAAGCACCAATGGAGTGTTTTGGGGTAAAGAAAAAATTAGGTGTAGAAGGTTTTTTTTTTAACTTTCTTTTTTTTATTTTTTTGGTTGGGGGCAGAGTAAAGATGGCAGAGAAGAAACAGCACTTCCAAGGAACTCCAGCCCACAACACTTCAAAATTATGTAAAAGGGGGACTCTGAATGACCACTGGAGCTCCAGAACCCACAAAATGACACAGAGAAGCTAACCTCCTGCTGAGGACAGTCCTGCAGCCTGGAAGGGAACGGCCAGCACAGAGCTCTGGGAGCCGAGCCCAGGCCCACTAGAATCTTGGTTTTAGCCCGAGGGTGGCCAGACCAGCAGCTGGCTAGAGGGACCCCAGAACACCAGCAGCTGTGGAGTTTCCAGAATTATCAACACATAGATGCCTAGGACAAAGTGGACTTTGGGACTGGTTGGGAGAATGCGTCAGCTTCTTCCCCTGGGGGCGAGAAGCTGCTGAGGAGCCAGTGCAGCTTGCGCCACATTGCCGTGTTGCAGCTTCAGCTCTTGACCTGTGAACTGTAGGGGGATCCAGCGATCAGTCTGGGGGATAAGCGCTCTTGCTTTACCCTTCTTGGATCTGGATTGCAGTCTGGGGTGGAGGTCTTGGGGAGTGTGACCAGCTTGCCAGAGTGTGTGGAGGCTTCACAGAGGCCACCCAACTAATACCTCCAGAAGTTGAGAAAACTCCAATGTTTGGGAGGGAAGTTCCCCTGGCCGGTGGGAAAGTCCTACTGTGGCAACAAGCCCAAAAGTCAAGTAATTGAGTGGCAACATGCCTAGGCAAAGGAAACAAAATAAACAGAAAATGCAACATTAGACTCCTATTTTGGGGGCAAAGAGGATCAAAGCATGGAACAGGAGGAGGACTGTGAGGTCAGAACTCCTGCACCAAAAGCCCCAAATGAAAATATGAGCTGGCTACAGGCCATAGAGGACCTTAAGAAGCAGATAAGAGAAGTGGAGGAAAAATTGGGAAGAGAAATGAGAAGGATGCAGGAAAAGTATGAAATGAGAGAGTCAATAGCCTGACTGAGGAAAATAACACCTTAAGAAATAGACTAACTCAAATGGCAAAAGAGGCTCAAAAAGGCAATGCTGAGAAGAATGCCTTAAAAAGCCAAATTTGCCAGATGGAAAAAGAATCTCAAAAGCTCACTGAGGAGAATCATTCCTTCAGAATTAGACTGGAGCAAATGGAAGCTAGTGACTTTATGAGAAATCAAGATGCTATTAAGCAGATCCAAACAAATGAAAGAATAGAAGGCAATGTGAAAAATCTCATGGGAAAAACCACTGACCTGGAAAATAGATCCAGGAGAGACAACCTAAAAATTATTGGACTACCTGAAAACCATGATCAAAGAATCTAGAAACCATCCTTCAAGAAATTCTCAAGGAAAATTGCCTTGATGTTTTAGAACCAGGGGGCAAAATAGAGGTTGAAAGAATCCACTGATCACCTCCTGAAAAAAAGATCCCAAAAAGAAAACTCCTAGGAATATTGTAGCCAGGTTCCAGAATTCCCAGATCAAGGAGAGAATATTACAAGCAGCCAGGAAGAAACAATTTCAATATTGTGGAAACACAATCAGGATAACACAGGATCTGGCAGCTTCTACACTGGGGGATCAAAGGGCATGGAATATGATATTACACAGGTCAAAGGACCTGGGATTAAAACCAAGAATCACCTACCCAGCAAAACTGAGTTGTCATGTTTCAGGGGAAAATTTGGTCATTCAGTGGAACAGAGGACTTTCAAGCATTCTTGATGAAAAAAACAGAGTTGAATAGAAAATTTGACACTCAGATACAAGAAGCAAGAGATGCTTGAGAAGGTAAACGGGGAAAAGAAATCACTATGAACTTATCTTTTGGAGTTGATTTATAACCCTGCATTGCTGAGAAGAGTTCAGTCTATCAAAGTTGGTCATCACACATATGTTGTATCTGTAATTGTGTACAAATTTCTCCTGGTTCTGCTCTTCTCACTCAGCATCAGTTCATATAAGCCTCTCCAGGTAAATATGAAGTCCATCTGCTCCGAGTTTCTTATAGCACAATAGTATTCCATTACATTCATATACCATATCTTGTTTAGCCATTCCCCAATTGATGGGCATCCTCTTAATTTCCAATTCTTTGCCACCACAAAAAGAGCTGCTATAAATATTTTTGTACATATGGGTCTTCCTCCCACTTCTATGATCTCTTTGGGGTACAATCCTAGAAATGGTATTGCTGGGTCGAAGGGCATGAAATTACTTATAGCCCTTTGGGCATAGTTCCAGATTGCTCTCCAAAATGGTTGAATCAGTTCACAACTCCACCAGCAATGCATTAGTGTTCTAATTTTCCCACATCCTCTCCAGCATTTGTCATTTTCCTTCTTTGTCATCTTAGTCAATCTGACTGCTGAGATGTGGTACCTCAGAGTTGTTTTGATTTGCATTTCTCTCTGATTTAGAGCATTTTTTTTTCACATGCTTATAGATATCTTTAATTTCTTCCTCTGAAAACTGCCTGTTCATATCCTTTGACCATTTATCAGTTGGGGAATGATTTATATTCTTATAGATTTGACTCAATTCTCTGTATATTTTAGAAATGAGGTCTTTATCAGAGACATTGGTTATAAAAATTCTTTCCCAATTTTCCAATGTGGAAGGATTTTGATGGAAAGCTTTTATGCCTTCAGAGTTTCTCCAGGGCCCTTCTCTACTTGTGTGGCCCCCAGGGGAGCTGCCTTTTGGAAAATCTGTGTGTAAGAAGTTTTCCAAATAATCTCAAGGCAGAAAGAAGGATGTATATTTGCTAGATAGTAAGTATCCTCCTCCCTGCCTTCCCTTTTTAGTATTATTAATGCCTGGTCTTATGAACATGCATCGACCTAGCCTGCTACCAGACCAGAGACTAAGAGAGACAGAAATGACAGAGCAAAGGTGGCAGAAAAAGGAGAACAAAATGAAAAGAATATGGCTCAGGATTTTATACATTAAAAGTGAGAAAGGACATTAGGAATCACCTCATTGAGGTCCCTTATTTTACAGAAGAACACAGTAAAGCCCAGAGCAGTAACCTGATTTGCCTGGAATCACACAGATAAATAGTGGCCAAAACTGGACAAGTGGAGTCCAGTGTTCTTTGTATCAGCCCTACACAATTTTGACTTTATCCAGACTTCTTCTGACTTCATCCATTTCAATACTTAAATGCATCTAAATGAGTATTCCCTCCAGGAAAAAAGGCCATACCCAACCTCCACGTCTATATACCGGGTAATTCTTGTCTGTGACTTCCTCTAAATCCACCACACAGATTCTACCCAACAAGCTGGAGGCTCTCCCTTAGGTCTTTTAACATTCTGTGCATTCCATTGGTGCACTGGGACTACCTCCCTACATGACAAGCTCACCTTTGCTAATATTAGATTTTGTGGGTGATATCTGTTACAACACTTCCTGCATGAAACATTACCAGTAATACACCATTGCTAGCTTAGAGCCCACCACGTGGGTCTCCATTGCCCTTTGGCTCACCCAAGTCAAGTCAAGGAGCCTTTGTTAAATCATCGTTTTTACTCGCAATGTTGATTCTTCGGAGAACAATTGTTCACTGATTTACAGCAATATAGCAGCACTGGGGAAAACGTTGGTGTCAAAAAGAAGAGATTTGTGTGTCAAGGAGAAGCTTGGGATTATGGAAAGCATGAGCCTACGCTTTTTCCTTTTTAATTCTGTCTCCAGATCATTGTTCATTCGCCTTGCCTTTCTAAATTATCATTTACAAGAATAATAATTATAATAACTTCCAGGTTTGCAAAACACTTTACAAATATTATATCATTTAACCTTTACAGCAACCTAACTACAAATAGGTAGGTGCTATTATTATCCTTATTTTACAGTTAAGGAAACTGAGGCAGACAGGAGTTCAGTGACTTGCCCAGGGTCACACAGCAGGTCCGTGGCTGAGGCAGGATTCAAACTCAGGAGTTTCTGCATCAAGTTCCAATGTTCTATCCACTGAGATACCTCACTGCATTCCGTTGATGTCCCAGTTCAATTTTGGTTACCCATCTAACCATACATCATAAGCATTCTTCATTCCCTCGTTTCCTCTGAGTTGGCTACAAAATATCCACATATCACCCTTAAATTTTATTGAAGAGGCGCTGCAAGATTTTGAGACTTACTGATATAAGCACCAGGTCATCTGTAAACAGAAGCATCTGGAGAACTTCACCATACAGAAAGAATCCATCTCCGGTTTGGCATCTGTACAAGGCATCCTCCATGAAAATGGCAAATACCTTTGGTGAATATTTGTCTTGTTTATACCTTGCTTGACATTAGTCATCAAATGACCATCACATAATGTTTTCTGTGACTTCATCTACTGAGAAATCTTGCAGGATCTTAACATACACAGCTGAAGGAGAGCTTTTTAAGGCTTTGTTTTGCTTTGCCAAATCAAAAGCTTTTTGTGACAATAATTTTTAAAAGCCAATAAACACTGCAGATTATTGTTGTTGTTGAAGTCTGGGAATGCCCAAGTTGAAAAGTAGGACAGTCATGCTCCACAAAGTATGCCAAGATACAGAGGCAATCCAATCTGTGGGCTTTATTTCAAAGCCATTAATATGTGACTGCCAGGTGTGTGGAAGGAGACTTAGCATGTTGAGTTGTAGGTAGAAGAGTGATTCCCTCTGTAGAGCATCAGAGTTTATTTAAAAGAGGAAAGAGTTACTAAATGATTTCAAGGAGAAATTTATCTTTCTAGATTTCTCTGCACTCTTGTGTTGTATTACAAAGTTCCTACTCAAAGGGGACTTATTTTAAATGGGGGAAGGGAAGACAGAGTAAAAAGATTATAAGCAAGAATAGGGTAACAGGCAGTTTTATTCTCACAAAGAAAGGGATTCTAAGCAATAAAAAATTATATAATTATAATTCATTGAAAAGCTAGTGTTCCAACCTTACTGGGACATTTGTAAAGGGGCTGCTCATCAAGTATTTTACATTTCACTTCCACTGATTCACACCAAGCAGGCTTTTTCTTTCCCTGTTGTTTGTCAGTCTGTCTGTCTAGCTGGCTCTCTGTTTCTCTGTCTCTCCCTTTTTCCCTTTCTTCTTCTCTCCCTTTCTCCCTTTCTTCTTCTCTCCCTTTTCTCTTCTCCCTCTCTTTCTCCACCTTTATTTCTTTCTCTCTCCCTCCTCCTTATTCTCTCTCTCTTTCTCTCTCTCTCTCTCTCTCTCTCTCTCTCTCTCTCTCTCTCTCTCTCTCTCTCCCCATCTCTCTCTCCCTCTCTCCTTCCCCCACAACTACTCCTAAAACCTATACTCTGATTTTCACATGTCCTCCAAGGAAAAGAAAGACTCTAGCTGCCTTTCAAGATCTCACAAGTCTCTGTCTGTACATCCCCATCCTATGCACAGGTTTGCCGAGGTTGCCACATGTTCATGGCCTGTGACCTAGTGGTGGGGAGGGGTAGGTGGAGAAGAAGAGTATTCTTCCCACTAACCCTTCAGAACTCAGAGGATCATCCTTACATTTCAAGGCCAGAGGGACAAAGATTGCTCTTTCCACTAAACCATACACTTAAATGAATTTCCTCAACACTTGACATAGTGGGTAATCTTTCTTTTTTTCTTAAATGATGACCTTTCTCAACATGACCCCTTCCTTTGCTCCCCTCCACAAACTCTATGATACAGTGATGTTAGCCTTCTTTGCTGCTTCTCCCATGACAATCCATCACTAGCAGTCCCTCATGCCTGGAGTGCTCCGCCCTTCTTCCCTTTACCTCCTGACCTCCCTGGCTTCCTTTAAGTCTCAGATAATATTCTATTCTCTGTGAGGCTTTTCATCTCACTCCCCTTCACTTTGGGATTACCTCCCCCCTTCATTCACACTGTAAATATCTCTTACATACATAGCTGTCCTTTTGCTGTATCCCACGTTAGAACTCAAGCTCTCTGAGGTCAAGGAATGTTTTTACGTATCCTTGTATCCCTATAGCCTGGTACAGTGCCTGTCACATAACAGAAGCTTAATAAATACTGAGGGATTGATGTATCTGTATCTATTTTATATCCAGTAGAACATAATGTCCTTGAGTACAGAGATGGGTTTCTCATCTGTCTTTGCATCCCCAGAGCCTAACCCAGTAGCTGGTACATTTAAGCTTAGTATGTACTCATTGAATTGAATGAATATTTCTGAAAGTACCAACAAATGATTAGCAGTCTCTGCTCCCCAGGCCCTTTGGAGGGCAATGAAAACTGTTGGGTTTCCCCTTTGCTCTGAGACCTCAAGATTAAGCCCTCCATCAACAATGCCAATTAACATTCTAGACAACTGAGCTCTTGGCTTTCTGAAGGGGCCTAAGCTCTTCCCAAAAAGTTTCAGGGGCATAAGGTAGGAGAACTCAAGAGCTCTGGAGCAATAATTTAAAATGTTGTACCAAGTGGTATGCCATGTTTTCTTTGACTTACTTGTAAAATGACCATTAAAAACAGGAAATTAAGCCACAAGAAAAAAAAATTCCAACAAATTAAAATAATGTTCCTTCTCTGTCCCAAGCCCACCAAAGCCAGGAATTTTACAGGCACATTTGATGCTCTACTCTTAACTTGCCCTCCTGGGCCAAGGAATTAGAAGGGAGCAATTTTATATCAGGGCTGAGCAAGAATTTCCATTCACTAAAAGACTGAGCCTAGTACAGAATTCCCAGTGTGGATTTGAATGATTCGTTTTCAACTCTTTTCATTGAGTCATTTTGAATGGAAGTATAGTATTTTGTTGTGAAGAATCTTGAACTAACACCCTCACAACTCAACCTCATTTTATGGAGCAGAGCTGGGCTTCAGCCTAAGGGATGGTATACAAGAACATGAGCATGCCTATTTTGGTAATTCTCTAGCATTCTTTCATCACAATTTCTCATCTCCTTCCCTTCCTCTTCATTCCCATTGTCCTTGCCCTACTTCAGGTTTTCAATCAACCTACAAATGTTTGTTAAGTGTTTATAAGACACCAAGTGCCCTTGTAGGTTCATTATATCATACCTAAATTACTATAGTAACCAATCTCACTGGTCTCACTTATTTTAGTCACTCTCCTCTCAAGACTATCCTAATTTCCATTGGCAAAGATGACTTTCATCATAGGATTCAGGAATTTGGAACTGGAAGAGACTAGAATATAAGGGCAAAAGTCACTGCCCTCACGAAACCTACATTTTACAGGTACATGTCTTCTTAACCTAGATTCTTGAGTGTCCATAAACATGGGTGGGGAAAAAAATGACATCTTTTTTTCACCATCTTCTAACTGAAATTTAGTGTTTTCTTCAATTATAAATGCAGGCAACAGACTACAAAAGTATTAGGCTTCACCAGATTGTCAAAAGAGTCAAACACACACACACACACACACACACACACACACACACACACACACACACACACACAAGATTAAGAATTCCTGTACTCATTTCACTCTACATTTGCTGCCCTGACTGGTTTTGGTTCCTGGGAACAAGATGCCCCTCCCAGGTTAAATTCATCACTTTTAATCTCACCACCACACAGCCAACTCAAACCTTGATTGTTACCACCCCTCTCAGCCTCTTCTTCCCTCTGATTGGAAGATGGGGGTAGAATACCAAACTCCTCTCAATGCCTTCTTTTATAGAGGGCAGAAAACAGACTCTCAGTTCACTCCACTTTATATCTTCTTCTCTGCCTAGTTTCAACTCCATGGAACAAGATGGCCACATACCAGGTACCCCCTAGTATTTCTCCCCCCACCTTCTTACCTCTTTTTGTATGTTGTCTCCTTTCATGAGATTGTAAGCTGCTTGAGGACAGGGACTGTTCTTTTTATTAACTGTATCCTTAGCACAGTGTCTGGCACCAATAGGTATTTGGTATATGTTGATTAGATTGGGTTGTACTCCAGGTACAACATATCTACAGATAAGTCAATATAGAATGTATGTGAAATAAACATAAGCTAGTATTTAAAACCATGACCCTAGAAGTCACAGAGGGATCACAATCTGTGTTATTAGTACAGAGTCAAGCCTCTAAGTCAATAGGGAAATAAACATATAGATTGTAGAAAAGTTTCCATCAAAAGCAGTTTTACTTTTATTTGGTGCTTTATAAGTAAGAAATTGTTTGGAAAACTCCATTCTGTGAAATCCTCATTCCCTCAACCTGTCAGTATTTCAAGGATTTCGTCAATCTTTTTTCTACTGACACAGATCACAACTCCTCCTTACCTTACAAGACAATCTTTGCCCATTGCAGGGATCAGCAAATCACCTTGGGTTCCTTCAACCTTCTCAAACTAGGATGAGCCACTCCCAAATCATCAGCCCTGGTCCTCAGACAAAAGACACAGAGTTAATCTGTCATTACACTTATACTTGAAGACTTTCCAGCTTGGTAGGGACTGCCAGAGCTTGAGCTCCATTGGTCTAAGAACTCGGGGGCACCTCCACACAGAGATGAGGCATCATTAATAAGCATTGCTTAATAATAAGTGATGGGGCACTGGGCCTGGACTTAGGAAGACTCATCTGAGTCCAAATCTGGCCTCAGACACTTACTAGCTGTGTGACCCTGGGCAAGTCACTTAACCCAGTTTGCCTCAGTTCCTTGTCTGTAAAATGAGCTGGAGAAGGAAATGGCAAACCACTCCAGTGTCTTTGCCAGGAAAACCCCAAATGGGTTCACAAAGAATAGAACACAACTGAACAGTGACTAACAATAACTGTGGATATATGGGGCATACTATTATATACTTCTTTGTATGTGTGTTGCCTAGAATCATGTTGGACATATAGTCTATAATCAATAAATATCTGTTGAATGAATGAATAAGAACCATCCAGTAGGACTTCTCAGAGTTTAGTCGAGGGAAAACCACTCCTACTCTCTCTTCCAAAATTAAATACTGATCCCAGAAACATAAATGTTCTGACATGTGAAATGCATGTATACATGTATATGGTGGTTAACCTAGTTTCAACATACCTGGTAAAAGCCAGCCTTTAATAATCAAGTTGACTGTAGCTACTAGCCATCAACACATATGCCTTGTACATGGGCCTCATTCCAAAATTCTTTATATTCCCTATAGTACCAAGCACCAAATTAAGACCTAAGTGTCACCCCATGATTGGTATCCAGCAGTATTCTTGGCTTGAAAGTCTTACAGGAACCCTTAGCTCAGTCACCTTTGCCAAGGAAGGCCTTACCAAGGAAGAAGACTTCACTACTAAGTGAAGTCTAAACTAAGAATCCCTTGTGATATTTTACATTATATTTTTCATTATAAGGTGCTGAAGTCATTCAAGTTTCAAGCATTCACCTGGGCCCATGATATCCACAATCCACTTGTCCCCCAGGACTACCCCGTCTCCAGATATTTTAAATAAAGGAATAGTTCCAAAGTACTTGCATTTCAGAGACAGTCTGGAAACAAAAGAGATGGGAAAGGGAAGGGAGGAATTTTTATCTGCGTTCACATTTGACAAAGCAAAAACCAGTTTAACCATTTGGTTTCATTTTCTTTCTTGATCCTCAAACATAATTGAACTCTGCACAACAGGAATGAAAACCAGAGTTCCTTACTCATTATTTCTTAAATCTATTCCAGCTTCTTCCCTGAATGGCAGGAGCAAGAGGGTAGTGAGGCATCTGGAAACCCATCGCAGTGGTACTGAGAACCCCTAAAATACTTGGGTCTCTCAGGAAAGAAAGGCATGTAAATGAGAAGAAAAAGTATCATTCAAGAGGCCCCAGGCAAGCAGCTTTTCAGAAACAATTATCTCATGCAAACTGGAGATACATAGCTTTTTTTCCCCTCCTTTTGGCAAGGGAGCCTTTAAGAAAAGTGATTTACTGTTGCCTAATAGGATTAAATTCTTAACTGAAGCATTTTTGTCTAATCCATCCACTACTTTCTAATCCCTCGTGAGTCAGAGAACCTAAGGAAAAGTTTCTACTTTGAATCAAAAGCAACAGTCTTCCATTCAACAAATTTTAAGAGTAGGCCCCATACCCCTCTGCCTAAAATGCCCCTCTTCTGATGGGACATTGGACCCAAATTGGTAGCAAAATGACAAGGATTATAGTCTCAAGAATACCAAGTCACCTTAGGTCCTCCTTTAGATCCTTGGTCCAGCCTCTGGATGACCTTTTCTTCTATCTTGTCTCTTCTGCCTTCACAGCAGAGGTAGGAGTAGTTCCACCTGGCCAACGATAATAACATTTATGAGATCTTGGAAGGTAAGGGTTCGCTGACATGTGCTTCCAGAGTGGTATTGTTTCCCACAGTACTGATTTTGCCTTGAAAGTCCCCAGGAAAAGTTTTGTTTGCATGTTGACTCCCCCATTAGATTGTAAGCACCTTGAGGGCAAGGATTGTCTTTTGTCTCTTTTTATATCCTCAGGGCTTAGCATAGTGCCTGACACACATTAGGTGCTTAATCAATGTTCCTTGAATTGAATTTATTGAATTCTTGAATAAAGCATTGTAGTACAATGGGAGAAACACAGAATCTGGTGTCAGAAAACCCGAGTTCAAATCCTGGCTTCAATATGGACTTTACCAGTCTAGGATTCCGTTATCTCATCTGTAAAATGAGAGGATGGATTATCTGACTTCTAAGGCCTCTTCCAGCTCTAAATTTATGATGAAAGGTCTAGAAGATCCTGTCATCTGTTTCAGCTTGAAATCTATGATTTTCAGATTAGGACCAAAGCACCATTTCTCAGTATAATATACTGTTTAGAGACAGGAGAGTGAAATATAAAGAATGTAGATCTAGAAGGAAGAAGACCTCACTAGCCTAGTCATGGGACCCAGATCAAATCATTTAACCTCTCTGAATTTCAACTATATGAATATGAAGTCTAGCATCATCCCACGGGTTTGTTGGGAGAATGAAACAAAACTGTAAAGAGAACTTAGAAATCCATCAAGTTCATCACAAATCAACATCATGATTATTGATATCCCCATAGAACATTGATACAGATGTTACTACCTTCCATTCCTAACCTTAGTCTCCTAGAAAGTGATTAAAATCCCCTTCACTTAGAATAAGAATCTAAAAAATACAAAGTATTATTTCTAGTATTATCTGTTGTATAGAGTATCCACCCTAATAAATACCAGTTAGCTCTGGTCCTCTGGACAAGCCTACGGGTCCATAAAAATAATATTAATGTTATTTAATCCTGGGTTATCAGAGGCTTTTCTGTTTGGCAGGTGTTATAGTTCTGTTGGCATAAGATGAAACTGTTAGACAAGGTCAATGTTTTACAGAAATATCTATTTCTGTAGCTGAGCAGGAATTTGTACAATTAAATCACTGGAAAGATCTTCATGGATATATGGTATAAGAGCATGCTTTCCCGTGAGACTGTGCCTGGTATAAAGTACCAAAGTGGATACCTATAAATTGGGAAGCATTCTCATGTCCTATTTATACAACACAAAGGGGAATAAGTATTTCATGGTTTTAATGTCTTGTTGGAGACAAAGTTCATGACTTCTCCATTACTTTTTGGATATACTCTATTGAATCTTTCCCCGAAAAGCTAACCCTCTACTCAGTGAACTCAGCATGCCTCCTGCTCTATAAATCATAAGGATACCTGTCAGGCTTAAAACAGTTGTCCAAGACCCTAAGTAACTGAACAGATGCTGAGTTCAAGCCTCTCCACAAAAGAGGACCCCCAGATTGCCAGGGCCCAGAAGGATCTCAGGCTGCTGATCCTCCTTCTCTGCTCTGTCTTCCCACCAAAACTCCACATCCCTTCCTGCAAAGCACTATAATCAACAGGTTACCTCCCAGACCACTGGGAAAGGTGTGGCTATCCTCTGATTAATTAGGCCTTTAATAAATTTCCCAGAAACCTGTGCTGTCTTCATATTCCTTGTCCCACCAAAGTCCCTCTCTAACAGATGACTCACTAATTACCAGGTAATTACAGCTCCATGATAGGCCTGCACCCATTTCCCGATGCAAACATAGGTTTCTATCCCTATAACCATAACTGGCTGAAAATACATGCGGTTGTGGCATGTATTTGGAATTAGCCAAAAGACTCAATCCTGAGTAGCCATGGTAGATGTGGTTTGCATATTTAAGAGAATGAAGTCTTCCGCTATGGCTCCCTCTAGTCAATGGGTCAACTTAAAGAGATGTATGATGAACTGATTCCAGGTGAAATGACCAGAACACTGTACACAGTAACAGCATTGTACAATGACCAGCTTTGATAGACTTTTTTTTTTGAGGGGGAGGGGAGGGCAATTAGGGCTAAGTGAGTGACTTGCCCAAGGTCACACAGCTAGTTTTTGTGTTAAGTGTCTGAGGCCAGATTTGAACTTAGGTCCTCCTGACTCCAGGACTGGTGCTCTATTCACTGCACCACCTCTCCTCCCTGCTTTGATAGACTTCTCAGCAAGACAGTGATCTAAGACAATTCCAGAAGATTCATGATGAAAAATGCTATCCACATCCAGAGAAGGAACTATGGAGTCTGAACATAGATCAAAGCATAATATTTTCTTTCTTTATTTTTCTTTCTCACAGTATTTCCCTTTTTTTCAGATTCTTCTTTCATAACACCACTAATGTGGAAATGTGTTTAATATGATTGTACATATATAGCCTATATCAGATCACATACTGTCTTGGGAGAGGAGACGGGAAGGAAATTTGAAACTCAAAAATCTTATAAAAGTGAGTGTTGAAAAACAAAAATTTAATTAATTAAAAATAAAGTGGTGTGTGTGCCCTTTTTTATTCATATGGCAGAGTTGTTGTTTTCAAACACTAATTTTTCCTTTAGCATGGGAAAGATAGAATCATATAGTCACCATTCACTATTTCAGACTAACTGGGGAGAAGACTAGTAAGAATGACAAAATTTTAAAGGAGTACAGTTCAATGAGATTAAAAAGTAATGGGGGTGGAGCCAAGATGGCGGAGTAGAAACAGGGCGTCCAAGCCACTCTGCCCCAGATTACCTCCAAACTATGTAAAAAGGGGACTCTGAACAACTTCTAGAGCCCCAGCACCCACAGAACAACACAGAGAAGCTAACCTCCCACTGAGGACAGCCAAGCAGCCCTGCAAGAAGGACCAGCACAGTGGTCTGGGAGCCGGCAGTGCAGTGCAGAGCGAGGGGAACCAAGCACAGCCAAGTGCCTGAGTCGCGGTTTTAGCCCCAGGGCAGCAGAGCCAGCAGCTGGCGGGACCCAGAACACCAGCAGCTGTGGTGATTCCAGAATTATCAACATAGACATGCCTAAGACAAAGTGAGAGGTTAGTGCCCTATGGACTTTGGGACCAGTATTTGGGGAACGCGTCGGCTTCCTCCCCTGGGGGCTAGAAGCCGCTGAGGAGACATGCCATTTTGTAGTTTTTCAGAGGCAGCTCCAGCTCCTGGCCTGTGAACTGTAGGGAGATCCAGCAATCAGTCTTGGGGGGTAATCGCTCTTGCTTTAACCTCCCTGGATTGTGATCTGGGGTGGAGGTCGTGGGTGGGTTTCCAGCTTGCCAGAAACGGAGGTTGCCCCCCACACGTTCAGGACGAAAATTCTCCTATCTGGCAGCAAAGCCATAGTGTGGCAACAAGCCCAAAAATCAAGTAATTAAGTGGCAACATGCCAAGGCAAAGGAAATAAATTAAACAGAAAAATACAACCCTAGACTCCTACTTTGGGGGCAAAGAGGGGCGAAACATAGAGTGGGAAGAGGACTGTGAGGCCAGAAGTCCTGCTCCAAAAGCCCCAGGGGAAAACATGAGCGGGTTGCAAGCCATAGAGGACCTTAAGAAGGACTTTAAAAATCAAATAAGAGAAGTGGAGGAAAAATTGGAAAGAGAAATGAGAAGGATGCAGGAAAAGTATGAAATGAGGGTCAACAGCCTGACTGAGGAAAACAACACCTTAAAAAATAGACTAACTCAAATGGCAAAGGAGGCCCAAAAGGGCAATGAGGAGAAGAATGCCTTAAAAAGTCGAATTTGCCAGATGGAAAAAGAATCTCAAAAGTTCACTGAGGAGATTCATTCCTTCAGAGTTAGACTGGAGCAAATGGAAGCTAATGACTTTATGAGAAATCAAGATGCTGTTAAGCAGATCCAGACAAATGAAAGAGTAGAAGGCAATGTGAAATATCTCATGGGAAAAACCACTGACCTGGAAAATAGATCCAGGAGAGACAATTTAAAAATTATTGGACTACCTGAAAGCCATGGTCAAAGAAAGAACCTAGAAATCACCCTTCAAGAAATTCTCAAGGAAAACTGCCCTGATGTTTTAGATCCAGAGGGCAAAATAGAGGTTGAAAGAATCCACCGATCACCTCCTGAAAAAGATCCCAAAAAGAAAACTCCCAGGAATATTATAGCCAGGTTCCAGAATCCCCAGATCAAGGAGAAAATACTACAAGCAGCCAGGAAGAAACAATTTCAATATTGTGGAAACACAATCAGAATAGCCCAGGACCTGGCAGCTTCTACACTGAGGGATCGAAGGGCATGGAATATGATATTCCAGAGGGCAAAAGAACTGGGAATGAACCCAAGGGTCACCTACCCAGCAAAACTGAGTATTGTGTTTCAGGGGAAAATATGGTCATTCAGTGGAATAGAGGACTTTCAAGCATTCTTGAGGAAAAAACCAGAATTGAATAGAAAATTTGACATCCAGACACAAGAAGGAAGAGATGCCTGAGAAGGCAATCAGGGAAAAGAAATCAAAAGGAACTTATCAAAGTTGAACTATTTACATTCCTATATGGAAAAGCAATAACTGTGACTGATGATATCTTTCTCACTATGAAAATAATGGAAGAAGGGGGTGTGGTCATATGAATACATATGTGAATGTGTGTGTATATGGTTACAGTTATATATGGATAGAGGGCATAGGTTGAATTTGTTGGGAAGGGAGAATACTCAAGGGGTGAAATTATGAGGAGAGAGAGGAAAGTAGCAAGAGGAGATGGGGAGAGACAGGGTAGGGTAAACTATCTCATGTAGAAGAAGCAAGGGGAAGTGGTTGCAAGGGAGGGGGAGAATAGGAAGGCAAAAAGGCAAAACCACACTCTCATTGAATTTGGTTCAGGGAGAGAATGACATACATACTAAATGGGATATCTCAACCTGCAGCAGGATAGGGGGAAGGGGGATGAGAGGAGGGATGATGGATGGGAGGGCATCCTTGGGGTGAGGGGAGGTTGGAAGTACCAACTATAGAAGAGGGACAGGATCATGTAGGGAATGGACCAGGTGGGGGGTGGGATGAGTGGGAGGGAATTATAAGCAGCCTTGTACAATATATCTACTATGATAATGTTTTGCATAGCTAGACATGTACAACATATACTGAATTACTTATCTCCCCAGAGGGAATGGGTGACAAGGGAGGAAGGAAATGGATCTGAAATTCAAGGTCTTAAGATTAAATGTTTCAAATATATATAAATACTATTATTAATATTCTTCTGCTTATAATTGGGAGATAAGATGTGCAGGCATTGGGACACAAAGATTCACCTTCCTCTAAGGGAAAAGTTGAAGGGGGTATGGGAGAAGATATGGGAGAGAGCAGATTGGAGGAAGTGATATCTTGTGGGACTGCTATTCTGGGAGGGTGGGTAGGGGAAAAACAGGGGGAAAAAATGATTGTAACTCAAAATCTTGTGGAAATGAATGATGTAAAACAGAAGTTAATAAAGCATTTGTATAAAAAAAAAAGTAATGGCAGAGATGGCTAGGTGGCACAGTGAATATAGCACTGGCTGTGGAGTCAAGAGGACCTGAGTTCAAATCCGGTTTCAGACACTTAACACAAAACTAGCCGTGTGACCTTGGGCAAGTCACTTAACCCCAATTACCCTACCTTCCTCCCCCCAAAAAGCAAAAAGAAAAATCTTAAAAAAAAAAAAGTAATGGCAGCAGAATATAAGCTCATTGTAGACAGGGACTGGTTTATTTTTTCTTTGCCCAGTAACTAATCTAGTTTGCTGTACAAGTAATCCCCATACCAGACATTTATTTGTTCAGTTGAATTGGATGTTTAGTGGATATTCGTATGGGAACCTGCTTTAATAAATAAGAATGATATTTTAATTACTGAAAGTTATGCTGACTCATTGTTCCCAGAGCTGCCACTCTAACAATCAATGTTAGGGAAGGAGTCACCTAGTCTGAAGTTTTGTATTAGATGCTACTTACCACCTACCAAGTCACGCATTTCCTGTTTGTACTTGGAAATTGTCACATCCTTGCTATCTTGGGGATATGAGCTGAGATGCAATGGTCCACCCCCTTTTGCTGACGTGGACCTATCTGATTTACCTTTATCTCATCAATAAAGTGATCGATAAAAGTTAGCCCCATCTTGAAACCCTTGCTGATCCCAGAAATCAGGCTTTCAATGAATTACTACCTTAATGTATTTTCAATAAACTTTTTTTAATTTTCTTTGTCCTGCATTTTGTGTCCTTAATCAGGATGAAAGCCCAAAGAATTTTCCTTTCAACAGTATCAAAGACTTGTATTTGAATGATGCCCCAGTGGACTGGAGAACATCCGGTTCTTCTAAATATTTTAGAGTTTCACCCTAAGCTCTTGCTAAGCTATTGGTTTACTTTAAACATTTTCTGCACAAATAACAACAAAAATAATAATAACCAGCATTTACAAGCTTCTGGGTTTAACCCTGGAAGAACAAAAGTAAACTGTAAGTCATCTTCTTCCTGCTGCCTTTTTCTAATTCATCATGAATTTTCGAGGTTTGGGTTAATGAAATTTGGCCTAATCTCACTAATAAGACCCAGGAGACACAATCCTGATAGGTTAATGTCAGACTCCTGAGTCCCCATGAATCATTTATCAGTGTAGCCTAAGGCATGTTCTGTTTTGTGGAATACATGAAATTACTAATCCTTACATCTTTTTATGGCACAAAATAAAAAAAACCACAGATTATTAGCACCAGATTCTTGTACATTGTTTCTCCCTGCTCTCCCCTCTCCCGCCTTGAAGCAGAGCTTTGTAGAGAAGGCTTCAAATGCCTTGGTGATAATGTATTAGCCTGGAAAGGAACAAAACAAAACAAAACAAAAATCCACAGACATCACCACCCCAATACGACAAAAAGGGGTGGAGGGGACCACTTAGCACGCAGCAGACAACTTGCCACGGCAGCAATTGTGGACTCTGTCTCTTTTTCAGACGAGGCTCCCTTCCCAAAGCTGATCTCATCCCTTATGGAGGGTTCCCTTAGCAGCCTCCTGCAAACCCCTTCCTCCTAAAGGGCCTTTGGTCGATAGCTCCTACCGGGGCTGATGTCCTGCTAGAAGGCTCTTGGCCACACTTGGTTTTCGGTGCCCTGTTACAAAAAGCCACCTGGTTCTGTTTAATGGCTCGTCGTTGTTTGTCCTTTCAGAAGAGAACCAAGGATATCACGAGTGGCAACTTGAGAATGCATTGTTGCTCAGTCAGCAGCCCGGCTCTTCCTGAGTCACGGAAGTTCAGTGGCAAGGCAAAAATCAAGAGCCTTCTGTGTCTGACCAAGCTCCAAGCGCCTCACAGAGCCTGCTTGGTGGGAATAAACTGTTCTCATCTGGGCCGGGTGAAGTCTTCATGTGCTCGGGTCAACAACCCCATAACTCACCAACTCACAGGCCTCTAGGTTACCCGCAGCCTGGTTCAGCCCCTGGTTTACCAGAGTGTGGCCACTGTGTATGTTCCATCTTCTAGGCGCCATAGGTCAGAGCTGAGTGAATCAGGTGGAAGCTGAAGGTGGGTGGGCAGCCCTAGTAAGGGCTCCACAAGACTTCACACCAGACGAACTGGTCCTCCTGAACATCCCATACCCCTCTAACTATAACTTGGTTGGCTTATGGCTGCAGCTTAAACAACAGATCTCAAAAAGTAGGAAAACAGTGAGCGGGTCCCAGAGGCTGCTTTGAAGGAGCAGAACGGGGCCTCTTTGTAGGAGCGCTCTAGAGGGCATTCAATCCACAAGCATTTAATCTTTCATAGGACTTGGAATGTGGAGTTCAGGTCACCAGAAGGCAGATAAAAGCTGGAAATGACCAAAAAACCCAAAGCTGTTCCTGCCTTCAAGGAGCTTATTTTCTGCCTTGGGAAAACCATTTGCTCATAGATAAGTGTGTTTATCCATGGACAAAGAGGTGACTTCCATATTTGAAAAAATAAATATAATTTAGAAGTGGAATAATAAAGGGGGGGAGGACAGAAATCAGGAAGAGCTTCTTGGAGACTGGGATTTTGCGTCCAGCTCTCAGTGGATGCTGAGGATAGACTTATAGACACTTAGAAAGAATGGAATTACATCTGACTAAATATACCCAATGACATAGGAAAGGACATAAGAACCAAAGAGGCCTCTGCTTAGTCTTTCAGCTCTTGGCTCCCCTTTCTGGTGGGCAGAAGAGCAAGAGTCAGTCTTCTGCCCTTTCTGGTGACCTTGGGAAAAACAGTGTGAGAACTCCCAAACAGCATTCCCTTTCCCCACCACCACCCTCCATATTCCCTCTCAGAAGCCTGCATGGCCCCTTGTTCAACTCAGCTGGACCCAGGGGAGACAGTTCAATTTCATCCTAAGTGCAATAATGGTTGCAGGTCATTAGGGCCACCATTAAGAACTATCACCTCAATTTATAGAAGCTGCTTTTGATAAATCTGTACCTTTATCCTAAGAGTCCATATGCTTGGAAATCCTCATTAAATGACCCTGTCTGTTCACCTCTGTAAGAAAAGTATCTCTGTTTATTCAGTGGGGTTCAATCAGCCCAATGCTCAACTTTAAAAATCCCTAGAGCTGCTGATGAAGGCAAGGACATGAGTTGGGCCAAGAAATCCTTTTCATGAGCAATACCTTTAATAATTTTGTAATAGGGGCAGCTAGGTGAAGCAGTGGGTAGACTACATGCCTAGAGTCAGAAAATCCATCCTCATGAATTCAAATCTGGCCTCAGACACTTACTAGCTATGTGACCCTGAGCAGGTCATTTAACCCTGTTTGCCTCAGTTTCCTCATCTATAAAACGAGCTGGAGAAGAAAATGGCAAACCACTCCATCATCTCTGCCAAGAAAACCCCAAATATAGTTTTTCCCATTCATTATAATTCTTCTGTGCAACATGACTAATGTGAAAATATGTTTAATAGGAATGTATGGGTAGAGCTCATATCAGATTGCAAGCTGTCTTGGGGAGGGAGGGGGAGAAAATTTTAAATTTATAGAAGTGAATGTTGAAAACTAAAAATAAATCATTTTTAAAAGCCCAAATGGCATCACAAAGAGTTGGACATGACTGGAAAAAATAACAAACGAATTTTAAAAGGTAGCAAGCAGGATTGCTTCCACGATAACAGCAGCAGCCTTCAAATAGAGCAACTAAATATAAAATCCAAAATACAAAGAGGTCCAGCACTATGAAGGAAAAAAGAGGGGAGTCAGAGAAGGGAAAAGAGTCCTAAGAAACAGGCAGGGGGAGGCTAGGTGGTGAAGTGAATAGAGCACCAGCCCTGGAGTCAGGAGAACCTGAGTCCAAATCCAGCCTCAGATACAAGCAAGCAACAAAGAAAGGAAGGAAGGTAGGAAGGAAGGAGGGAGGAAGGAAGGAAGGAAGGAAGGAAGGAAGGAAGGAAGGAAGGAAGGAAGGAAGGAAGGAAGGAAGGAAGGGAGAGAGAGAGAGAGAGAGAGAGAGAGAGAGAGAGAGAGAGAGAGAAAGAAAGAGAGAGAGAGAGAGAGAGAGAGAGAGAGAGAGAGAGAGAGAGAGAGAAAAGAGAGAGAGAAAGAGGCAGATGGTAGGAATTGCTAGAAGAAAATAAGGCAATATCCTTCACTGTCTTGTCTGTACTGCTGTCACTTTTCTGGTTTTGCAGTAGTGATGGGTTGCAGTCCTAGCTCTGTCACTTGACTAGCTCTAAGACCAAGAGCCCTCCCTGACTCTGTTTCTCCATTTGTAAAATGGGAGTATCCTATTGTATCTCTAGTGCTTAGCACAGTTCCTGGCACATAGTAGGTGCTTAACAAATGTTTCCTGATTGACTAGCACCACCTTCTACATGGTCTTTCCTGATCCCTCCAGATCCTACTGCCCTCCCTCCCTAAACTGCTCTGTATGCATTTTGCATATGTTCTGTACAGTCTTATATATTTATGCATTACTTACCTTGATAGAATATGAGTAATTGGGGCGGCTAGGTGGCGCAGTGAATAGAGCGCCGGCCCTGGAATCAGAAGGACCTGAGTTCAGAGCCGGCCTCCAACACTTAATCCGCACAAACAAAAACCTAGCCGTGTAACCTTGGGCAAGTTACTTAACCCCAATTGCCCTAAAGGGAGGACTAGGTGGAGCAGTGAGTAAGAGCACCGGCCTCGGAGTTTGGATGACCCGAGATCAGATCTGGCCTCAGAAAATGAGCACCCACGCATAAATAATGACTAGCTGTGTAACCTTGAGCAAGTTACTTAACCCCAATTGCTTTAAAAAAAAAAAAAAAGAATATGAGTAATTATTTTGGTTTTTGGTATCCCTGTCCATCTACTAAGCTCCTGGGATGTGCATCAGTTGGCAATGTCTGACATATCCTAAAAACTTAAGAAATCCTTGTTAACTGATTAGCATACCCTTCAGGAAAGTACTTTGTAAACTTCTAAAGCATTAAAGAGATGGGAGCCATCAGGATAGGCACTGTTATTATTGACTTGGCCTTTAGAAAAATGGGGAAAAAATGAATCCACTTCATTTGAAGCTTGTATTTGAAGTGCTGGTTTCAACCAGTTTTAACATTTATCAGCTATAATACCAATAAAACAATGATTAATACCAATAAAAGTACCAATCAACATTTATTAAGTAGGTGCTATGTGCCAGACACTGAGCTGGATGTTGGGCATACAAAGAAGTCCCATTGCATCCTGGGCCATCTCTGGCCATCCTGAAGAATATCAGGCCACTGGACCCAGATGGCTCTGGAGGAGAAAGTGAGGCTGGTGACCTTTGACAGCCCTCCCTCACTCAAATCCAAGTCAACTGCAAGTCATGTCATCATTTCCCTGATACCATGGTCCTCTTCAACAAGAAGGACAAACACAACAACAAAGCTTTCTATGCCTTCAGGGAGCTTACATTCAACCCAGGGAAAGAAGCCTGTTCCAAAGGTATATGAAAGTCCTCTTCATCAAGTGAAGTGATTCTCAGATATGATTATCCACATATGAACAGCAGAGGAGATCTCATTTCTCATCTCTTCCCGTTGCCTCTGAGAACTTGGTTCAGAGGAGTAGCTTTTCTGCTGCTGTCAGTACTGTACACCTTTCTTGATGATAAATTGACATGACAGACTTTTTCTTTTTCCCAAACCCCACCTCCAGCAAAAAGAACAGGAATGACCAAAATACACCAAGCTCTTAAGCCTAAGGATAAAATAAAAGAATTCTCTTTTAGCCCATCATTTAGGCTTCTTGCAAATGACCAGATAAATCCCCAAACTTCCTGCATAATCCCCTTAAGCTGTCTGCAGCTCACAACATTTAAGTGTATTTGTATAGACACCAAAATTGATTTTTAAATGAGATCATATTTCCTAGTTAATATGACAAACCTTTAATACACAGAAATTCAACTCTAAGTGTTCACAGTCTCATCCATGGTAATAATTCATTAATATAGTCTCAGTACAGTCTGATATTTCAACTTCATGAATGATCATTTTAAAAATACTATTTTTGATAGACTATACAGGGTGTAGGGCCAGCAGTGGATAGAGTGCTAGACCTACAGTCAGGAAGACTCATCTTTCTAAGTTCAAATCTAGCCTCAAATGCTAACCCTGTGACCCTGGGCAAGTAATTTAATCCAGTTTGCCTCAGTTTCCTGAGCTAGAGAAGGAAATAGTAAAATATCTTTGCCAAGAGAACCTCATATGTGATCACAAAGAATCAGAGATGAGTGAAGAATAACAGAACAATTACAAAGTGTCTCAAAAGTCTGTACTAAGACTTTGGGGACATCCTGTACTTGATGTACCTCAGGCTATAAAATTCCTTCTTGGTCAGAATGTTGATTCGGTCAACACATCTGAAAAAAATTAAAACAAAATAAAAAGGGGCAGCTAAGTGGTGCAGTGAATAGACCATTGACCCTGGAGTCAGGAGGACCAGCCTCAGACACTTGACACACTTACAAGTTGTGTGACCTTGGGCAAGTCACTTAACCCCAAATGCCTTGCCTTCCTCCCTCCAATAAAAAAAAATTAAAACAATCAACACATCTGGAGCCTATTAAAAATCTGATTTTTCAAGATGGCAGAGTAGAAACAGGACTTCCTTGGGGCTCCCCCTTCCACCTCCTCCAATTCCTGTAAAAGGTGACTATGAACAAACTTTGGAGCTACAGAACCCACAAGATGACACAGAGAAGCTAACCTCCCACTGAGGACAGCCTGGCAGGGCAGCAGGGAGGGGCCAGCATAGCACTCTGGGAGCCTAGCTCAGCACTGCAAAAGCCCAAGGCTTTAGCCTCAGGGTGGCCACAACCAGCCCCTGGCTGGAGGGACTTCAGATCACCAGCAGCTGTGGCAGTTTCCAGAATTACCAACCCATAGATGCTAAGGACAAAATGAGATGTCAGTACAGTATGGCAGTATGGACTTTGGGCCCTAGGAATTTGGGAGTGTGGTCCTCCTTTGGCCTCAGCCCAGCAGCACTGCAGCCACTGCCATGTGGCAGCTTCAGAGCTCCTGGCCTGCAGATTGTAGGGAGACCAAGCGACCATTCTGAGGGATAATGACTCTTGCTTTAACCTGCTTGGATCTGGACCACTGTCTAGGTTAGAGGTCCTAGGGTCCATGACCAGTATGCCAGAGCATGGGGAGGCTTTAGAGAAGGCACCCAATTAATAGCTCCAGCAGCTGAGAAAACCCTAGCAATTGAGGACAAAGCTTCCCCCCTCTGGTAGCAGAGTTCTACCGTGGCAGAAAGCTCAAAAGTCAAGTAACTGAGTGGCAACATGAGCAAACGAGGGAAGCAAGGCAAGCATAGTAATCCCACTTTGGACTCCTTTCTTGGGGACAAAAAGGATCGGGGCATGGAACAGGAAGAAGACAGCAAAGTCAGAAATACAGCACCAGAAGCTTCTAAGAAAAGAATATGCTGCTTACAGGCCATAGAGGAGTTTAAGAAGGATTTTGAAAACCAAATAAGAGAAGTGGAGGAAAAATTGGGAAGAGAAATGAGAATGATACAAGAAAATTATAAAATGAGAGTAAATAACCTGACTAAAGAAAATAACACTTTAAAAAAATAGACTAAGGGGCAACTAGGTGGTGCTGTGAATAGAGCACCAGCCCTGGAGCCGAGGAGGACCTGAGTTCTAAACCAGCTTCAGACACAACACAAAAACTAGCTGTGTGACCTTGAGCAAGTCACTTAACCCTAATTGCCCTCCAAAAAGCAAAAAAAAAAAAAAATAGACTAACTCAAATGGCAAAAGAGGCTCAAAAAAGGCAATGAGGAGAAGAATGCCTTAAAGAGTTGAATTTGCCAGATGAAAAAAAAAATCTCAAAACCTCACTGAAGAGAATCATTCCTTCAGAATTAGATCAAAGCAAATGGAAGCTAGTGACTTTATGAGAAATCAAGATACTATTAAACAGATCCAAACAAATGAAAAAATAGAAGGCAATGTGAAATATCTCATGGGAAAAACCACTGACCTGGAAAATAGATCTAGGAGAGATAATTTAAAAATTATTGGACTATCTGAAAGCCATGATCAAAAAAAGAACCTAGAAATCATCCTCCAAGAAATTTTCAAGGAAAACTGCCCTGATGTTTTAGAACCAGAGGGCAAAATAGAGGTTGAAAGAATCCACTGATAACCTCCTAGAAAAGATCCCAAAAAGGAAACTCCTAGGAATATTATAGCCAGGTTCAGAATTCCCAGATCAAGGAGAAAATATTACAAGCAGCCAGGAAGAAACAATTTGAATATTGTGGAAACACAATCAGGATAACACAGGATCTGGCAGCTTCTACACTGAGGGATCAAAGGGCTTGGAATATGATATTCTGGAGGTCAAAGGAGCTAGGATTAAAACCAAGAATCACCTACCCAGCAAAACTACCATGTTTCAGGGGAATATATGGTCATTCAATGGAATAGAGGACTTTCAAGCATTCTTGATGAAAAAAAACAGATTTGAATAAAAAATTTGACATACAGATACAAGAAGCAAGAGAAGCATGAGAAGGTAAACAGGGAAAAGAAATCATAAGAAACATATATATATATTATATGTATGTGTATACATATGCATACATACATATATATGTATTCATACATATATATGTCTATATAGGAGGGTATATGGGCATATGAATACATATGTAAGTATGTGTATATATGTGTACAGGTATACATAGACACAGGGTACAGGACCAGTTGAATAGAAAGTGATGATACTTAAAAGGTGAAATTAAGAGGTGAGAGAGGAATATAATGAGGGGAGATGGGGAGAGACAGAATGGGGTAAATTATCTCATATAGAAGAGGCAAGGGAAAACAGTTACAATGGAGGGGAAGAACAGGAAGGCAAAAGGGAATGGGTCAACCTTATTTTCAATGAATTTGGCTTAGGGAGGGAATGACATACACACTAAATAGGGTATCTCACCCTACAGGAGAGTAGTGGGGAAGAGGACAAGAGGGGGAATGATGGAAGGGAGGGCAGGCTGGTGGCAGAGGGAAGTTGGAAGCACCCACTTTTGAAAAGGGACAGGATCAAAGTAGAGAATAGAAAAAGTGGAGGGTGGGATGGGATGGAGAGAAATATAAGCAGTCTTTCACAATATATCCACTAGGGAAATGTTTTGCATAGCTACACATGTACAACCTATTTGAATTGCTTATCTTTGAAGTAAAAGTGGGTGACGAGGGAAATAGGGAAAGAATCTGGAATCCAAAGGTTTAAAATCAAATGTTTAAAAGTATATACCATTATTATTATTATTTTACATGTAACTTGGAAATAAGATTTATAGGCACTGGGGCACAGAGATCCACCATAGCCTACTGGAAAGTCGGAGGTGGGATGGAGGAAGATATAGGAGAGAGCAGATGAGGGAGGGGATATTCAGTGGGATTGCTGTTTTGGAGTGGTGGGTAGGGGGAAATGGGGAGAAAATTTGTAACTCAAAATTTTGTGGAAATGAATGATATAAACTAAAAAATAAAAATAATAAACTATGAAATAAAAATATCTGATTTGAATATCTATTATTTGAAAGGCTTCCCCACCCACCCCCACAGTCCCATCATAACTGAACCATCTCTCAAGCTGTAGTAGGCTCGATAACCTGGGACAATGTAATTATTGGCAAACTGGTCACCCCATCATGGAGATCTTTTTTTTTATAAAAATCTTTATTAATTTGTTTGTTTACTTTTAGTTTACAAGATTAAGTTCCTCATTCCCTTGAGTTTCAAATTTTCTCCCTCTCCCTCACACCCCTCCCCCCATGAGGGCATTTAATCAAGTATAGGATCTGCAAATACTTTCATATTAGACGTTAGTCAGGTTGTGAAGGATTGTAACCAATGGGATGAACAATGGGAAAGAGGAAGCAAAGCCAAGCAAGAAGAAGAAAGAGAGCATGTATTTTGCTTCAGTCTGCATTCAGACTCTGTTCTTTCTAGTTCTTTCTCTGTATGTAGACATCTTTTTCTATCATGAGTCTTTTGGAGTTGTCTTATAGCCTTGCATTGCTGGGAAGAGTCCAGTCTATCAAAGTTGGTGGTTACACATATTGTGTGGCTATAATTGTGTACAGATTTCTCCTGGCTCTGCTCTTCTCACTCAGCATCAGTTTGCATAAGTCCCTCTAGGTATATATGAAGTCCATCTGCTCCTCATTTCTTATAGCACAATAATATTCCATTACATTCATATACCATAACTTGTTTACTTATTCCCCAATTGATGGGCATCCCCTTAATTTCCAATTCTTTGTCACTACAAAAAGAGCTGCTAAAAATATTTTTGTACATACAGGTCTTCCTCCCACTTCTAAGATCTCTTTGGGATACAACCCTAGAAGTGGTATTGCTGGGTCAAAGGGCATGCAATTATTTATAGCCCTTTGGGCATAGTTCCACATTGCTCTCCAGAATGGTTGGATCAGTTCACAACTCCACCAACAATGCATTAGTGTTCCAATTTTCCCACATCCTCTCTAGCATTTGTCATTTTCCTATTTTGTCATCTTAGCCAACCTGACCAATGAGATGTTGCACCTCAGAGTTGTTTTGATTTGTACTTCTCTAATCACTAGTGATTTAGAGGATTTTTTCATATGCTTATAGATATTAAATATTAATTTCTTCCCCTGAAAACTTCCTGTTTATATCCTTTTACCATTTATCAATTGGGGAATGACTTGTATTCTTATAGATTTGACCCAATTCTCTGTATATTTTAGAAATAAGGCCTTTATCAGAGACACTGATTGTAAAAATGTTTCCCAATTTCCCACTTCCCTCATCATCTTGGTTACTTTGACTTTGTACAGAAACTTTTCAATTTAATGTAATCAAAATTATCCATTTTGCATTTTATAATGCTCTCTAACTCTTGTTTGATCATAAGTCCTCTGTTCCCCATAAATCTGACAGGTACACTACTCCTTGCTTTCCCAGATTATTTACAGTATCAATCTTTATGCCTAGATCGTGCACCCATTTAGACTTGATTTTGGTATATAGTGTTAGATAATCATCAATGCCCAGTTTCTGACATGCTATATTCCAGTTTTCCCAGCAGTTTTTGTCAAATAGTGAGTTCTTATCCCCAAAACTGGGGTCTTTGGGTCAAACAGTATGTTGCTATAGTCATTGACTGCTGAGTCTCATGTATTCAATCTATGCCATTGATCCACTACTCAATTCCTCAGCCAGTACCAAGAAGTTTTGATGTCTGCTGATTTGAAGTACAGATTAAAATCTAGTATGGCTAGGCCACCTTCCCCAGCATTTCATTTCATTAATTCTCTTGATATTCTGGACGTTTTGTTCTTCCAAATGAATTTTGTTACTATTTTTTCAAGCTCTATGAAGTAATTTTTTGGTAGATTGATTGGTATGGCACTAAATATGTAATTTAATTTAGGTTAAATTGTCATTTTTATTATATTAGCTCGACCCAGCCGTAAGCAATTGATTTTCTTCCAATTAGTTAGATCTGACTTTATTTGTGTCAGAAGTGTTTTGTAGTTGTGTTCATATGGGCCCTGGGTTTGTTTTGACAGGTAGATTCCCAAATATTTTATAATGTCTATGGTAACTTTAAATGGGATTGATCTATCTCTTGCTGTTGGATTTTGCTAGAAATACAATAGAATGTCAAGGATTTATGTGAATTTATTTTATATCCTGCAACTTTGCCAAATTTATTTATTGTCTCAAGTAGTTTTTTGCTTGATTCTCTAGGACTCTCCAGGTATATCATCATATCATCAGCAAAGAGTGATAGCTTAGTCTCTTCTTTGCCTAATTTGATTCCTTAAATTTCTTTTTCTTTTCTAATTGATACTGCTAACATTTCTAGTACCAGATTGAATAAAAGGGGTGATAGTGGACATCCTTCTTTCACCCCTGATCTTATTGGAAATGCTTCTATCTTATCCCCATTACATATAATACTTACTAGTGGCTTTAAATAGATGCTACCTATTATTTTAAGGAAGATTCCATTTATTCCTATACTTTCTAGTGTTTTTAATAGGAATTGATGTTGTATTTTGTCAAAAGCCTTTTCTGCATCTATTGAGATAATCATATGGTTTCTAGTTTTATTGTTGATTTTATTGTTGATATGATCAGTTATACTGATGGTTGTCCTAATATTGAACCATCCTTGCATTCCTGGAATAATCCTACCTGATCAAAGTGTATTATTCTTGTGATCAGTTGCTGTAGTCTTTTTGCTAATATTTTATTTAAAATTTTTGCATCTATATTCATAAGGGAAATTGGTCTACAATTTTCTTTCTCCGTTTTGTCTTTTCCTTATTTAGGTATCAGTACCATATTTGTGTCATAAAAATTCACCAATTTTCCCAAATAGTTTGTAGAGTATTGGAATCAATTGTTCTTTAAATGTTTGATAGAATTCCCTAGTACATCCATCTGGCCCTGGAAATATTTTCCTAGGGAGTTCATTAATGGTTTGTTCAATTTCTTTTTCTGAAATGGGGTTATTTAAGTAATTTATTTCCTCTTCAGTTAATCTGGGCAACTGATATTTTTGTAAATATTCATCCATTTCACTAAGATTGTCAAATTTATGTGCATACAGTTTGGCAAAATAATTCCTAATTATTGTTTTAATTCCTCTTCATTTGAGGTAGATCCACCCTTTTCATTGTTGATACTCATAATTTGGTTTTCTTCTTTCTTTTTTTATCATATTGGCTAAAGGTTTATCAATTTTATTGATTTTTTTCATAAAACCAGCTCTTAGTTTTATTTATTAATTCAATAGTTTTCTTAAATTCAATTTTATTAACCTCTCCTTTGGTTTTCATTATTTCTAATTTAGTATTTAATTGGGGATTCCCAATTTGTTATTTTTCTATATTTCTATTTTTCAGTTTCATGCCCAGTTTATTGACCTCCATTTTTTCTATTTTATTTATGTGTGCATTCAGGGATATAAAACTTCCCCTAAAAACTGCTTTTGCTGCATCCCACAAGTTTTGGTATGTTGTCTCATTATTGTCATTCTCTTGAATGAAGTTATTGATTGTTTCTATAATTTTTTGTTTGACCCACTCCTTCTTTAGGATTAAGTCATTTAGTTTCCAATTAGTTTTTAGTCTATCCTTCCATGGCCCTTTATTACATATAACTTCTATTGCAATATGATCTGAGAAGAATGCATTTAATATTTCTGCCTTTCTGCACTGGATTATGAGGTTTTATGCCCTAGTATATGGTCAATTTTTGTGTATGTGCCATGTACTGCTGAGAAGAAGGTATATTCCTTTTTATCTCCATTCAGTATTCTCCAGAGGTCTACCATATCTATCTTCTCTAAGATTCTATTTACCTCCTTAACTTCTTTCTTGTTTATTTTGAGGTTAGATTTATCAAGTTCAGAGAGGGGGAGATCGAGGTCCCCCACTAGTATAGTTTTGCAATCTATTTCTTCTTCTGACTTCCTTAACTTCTCTAGGAATTTGGATGCTGTACCACTTCGTGTATAAATGTTTAGTAAGCATATTGCTTCATTTTTGATGGCACCTTTTAGCAGGATATAGTTTCCTTCTTTATTTCTTTTAATTAGATCTATTTTGCTTTCACTTTGTCTGAGATAAGGATTGCTACCCCTGCTTTTTTTTTTACTTTGGCTGAAACATAATATATTTTACTCCAGCCTTTTACCTTTAGCCTGTGTGTATCCCCCTGTTTCATATGTGTTTCTTGTAAACAGCATATTGTAGGATTATGGTTTTTAATCCATTATGCTATCTGCCTCCATTTATGGGAGAGTTCATCCCATTCACATTCACAGTTATGATTACTATCTGTGTCTTTCCCTCCATGTTATTCCTTCCCCTGTTCATACTTTTATTTTTCCCCTTCTTCCTTCCCCTCCTCAAGAGTTTTCCTTTTCCTTCAGTATTCCCCCCTTATCAGCCCCCCTCCCTTTTCCTAGTGTTCCCCCTTACTACTTCTTTCCCTTCCCATCCACTTCCCCCTTCATAGCCCTTCCCCCCTCCTGCTGCCTTTGGGTACATTAGATTTTTATGCTTAATGTAGTATATTATTTCTTCCTTGAACCAAGATTGATGAGAATAGATCTCATGCAATGCTCCTCTCCCTCCCCTCTTTCCCTCTATTGTAATAGGTTTTATATCTCTTCTCAATAGAGTCCTATATTTAACTGATTATGTTATTCCCTCCTTACACCAGGACCAATGAGGGTGAAATTCCTGTAATGTTCATCTCCCTCCCTTCTTCCCCTCTACTATAATGTTTTTATGCTTCTTTGTGTAGCATAATTTAACCTTTTCTGCTTCATTCTTTCCTCTTCTTCCATTGTGGTCCCTTTGCACCCCTTAATAAGGTTTTTTATCATCATTTTGTTTAATTTGTACCCCCCCCTCTATTTATCTATATCCCTTTTAAATGTCATGATAAGTATACAATTCTCAATATTACTAGGTATCAGTTCCTCATATAGGTTTGTTCTTATTAAATAGCAAGTTATATGTATGTGTGTGTGTGTGTGTGTGTGTGTGTGTGTGTGCATTTTTTCCCTATTTACCTTTCTATGTCTCTCTTGATTCTTGTAATTGGAGATTGAATTTTCCATTGAGCTCTGGCTTTTTCATCAGGAAGGTCTGGAAGTCCCTTATATCTTTGAATGACCACCTCCTTGTCTGAAAGACTACACTCAGTTTCACTGGATAGCTGTTCCTTGGTTGTAGCCCAAGCTCTTTTGCCTCACAAAATATCATATTTCAGTTCCTCTGCTCTTTCAATGTAGAAGCTGCCAGATCCTGTGCGATCCTCACTGTAGTTCCACGATATTTGAATTTTTTCTTCCTGGCTGCTTGCAATATTTTCTCCTTTAGCTGATAGTTCTGGAATTTGGCTATGACATTTCATGGAGTTTTCAATTTGGGATCCCTTTCAGGGGGTGTCCAGTGGATTCTCTTGATTTCTATTTTACCCTCTGGTTCTAGGATCTCAGGGCAGTTTTCCTTGATGAGCTCTTGGAGGATGTTGTCCAGACTCTTTTGTTCATCATGATTTTCTAGTATACCAATAATTCTTAGATTACCTCTCCTGAATCTGTTTTCAGGTCAGTTATTTTTCCATTGAGATATTTTACCTCTTTTTCTAATTTTTCATTCTTGATGTTTTGTTTGACTGATTCTTGGTGCCTCATAGAGTCTTAGCTTCAATTTGGTTGATTCTAATTTTTAGTTAATTATTTTCCTCAGTTTTTGAAGCTCCTTTTCCATATGTTTTTCCATTTCACACAGTTTTCTTCTTAAGGAGCTGTTTTCTTCATTGTAATGTTTTTCTAATTTCACAATTTTGATTTTAAAAGAATTATTCATTTTATTTTCTAGCTCTCTAATTTGGTTTTCAAAGTTCTTGAGCTTTTAAGAATGCTTTCGTTTCTTGAGACCAGTTCATTTTCACTGTTGAGGCTTCAGCTGTGGATGTGGAGTCAATGCTATCTCCTTCTGAATTTGGTTCCCTCCTACTCAAAATAATAGGATTCTGGAGTCTTTGTCTTTACAATGTGTTCTTTACCCATTTTGAGGCAGAGCCTTAGCCACACCCTTTCTCTAGGACTCCCAAGCCTTCACTATTTTAAAATTTTGCTCTGGGGCAATGATTTCTGTGTTTTCAGGGTCAAGGGGTGGGGCAGAGAGATTGGAGTAGCCAGGGTTCACTCTCCCATCCTGGTCCCTGGAAATTCAGATAGGTGCCAGCTCCAACAGCTCTCAGCCCTGGGGTGATAGGCCTGGAAATGGCCCTTGTGGTTGGTTGATCAACTTGCTGCCACCCCAGTTCTCTCCATCATGGAGATTCTGATCTGTGTTTCCTCCTGACTCCCTGAGAGAAGAACTAGTTGCCTAAACCTACTCTTTTCCCTAAGCCCCCATTTCTCCACAAAAGTGTCCTACTGTCCTATTTTTTTTCCCTCAAGGGACATAGATGGAGAAAGAAGTTTAACTAATGAATAAGACTGTACTTTGTCAAGGCCATCCTATATAGAATAGCATAGTTAGGTGTTAGACTTGGAGGCAATAGAGGCCTGCATTCAAATGCACATTTTCATATATAATCTTTTTTGAAGTTCTAGAGATCTTCACCCTAACTCAACCTCACACTGATGAGTCAGGTGCCCCAGAGAAAGACTTGCTACATTCCCCCTTCCGGTTCACATGCAAACATTATACTGTGGATAATCATATCTGAGAGTCATATCATTTGCTTAATGAAGATGAAGGTCATATACCCCTGAAACAGGATCTCTGATGCCATTACCTCAAGCCCCCCATTCCCATAGCTTTTCCACAATTTCTGTTGCCTGGGATTTGTGCCCTAGTTTCTTTTAACTAACATCAATTAGCTTTTTTTTTCAGCTTGACTTATTTTCTTATGCTTCGTTTAGTATTTTATTTTTTCCCAGTTACATGTAAAAACAATTTTTAACATTTGTTTTTAAGACTTTGAGTTCCAAATTCTCTCCTTTCCTCCCTTCCCAACCTCTCTCATTAAGAAAACAAACAATTAGATATAGGTTATCCATGTGTAGTTATGCAAAACATATCCATAATAGTCATGTTGTGAAAGAAAACATGGGCAAAAATAAATCTCAAGAAAAATAAAAAGGGAAAAAATATTCTTCAATCTGTATCCAGACACCATCAGTTCTTTCTCTAAGGATGGATAGCATTTTTCATCATAAGTCCTTCAGAGTTGTCTGGGATCATTGTATTGCTGAGAATATCTCACCAATTAGCTTTTAAGAAGGGCTATTAACTGAGAAGATATGGTAAAAACAGCACAAATATTTCCCCCAACACCTTAGAGTATACACTCTCCTACAAAGCACCTTGGTCCCTAGGGAGAGTGGGCTGAAACCTTAAGATGATATTATGAACTTTTGACCCACTCCTTTCGCCTTTGTATTCAGCACAAACGCCTGAAGGAGTAAACCTCTCAGCTATGACTTAACCCCACTCCCATGTAGGAACTGGGCTTCTATCTTGTTAGCAAACTGTCCTGGACTCCCCACATTGGATTTGTGGCTTATTCTCCCAATCTTTTGAAGTTCACGAAGTCATAATCATCCATAATACTCCTTTACCTAAAAGCCAGTAAAAACAAATACACAAAGAGACAAAAAGTAGGAGTCAGCATGCACCAGCAGCTTGACTCAAGATAGAGAAAGCCCAAGGAATCTTCCCAACCAGAGGCTTCCTGCACATCTCTCTCACTTGAACAAAGCCAGTCAGGAAAGAGAAAATGTTTCATCTGCTCAGTGACTTTTGAATGTATCCTCAGTTTTGGCTCAGCAGTCAATCAAAAAGGTCCTCTGCTTCATATAATAAAGAGGCACAGAAATAGTTGGGATATGCATGCATCCTCTGGGACCTTTCCTAATTCCGGCTTTTTCTAAGCAGGTTCCTTTGGTCTCTTCCACGTAGATTGGCAGAGGGCAGAGGATGCTGTCCACACTTTGAGGATGAGACTTCTGGTGGTTAACTCTCCATTCTCCATAAGGATCAGAGAAGTCTAGACCTAGAAGACACCTCAGAGACCTCATTTTACAAATGAGAAACTGAGGCCCAGAGAGGTCACACAGAAAACAAAGCCAGCCCTTGAACTCAGGTCTTCTAACCTGTATTTACTAGCTATGACCCTAGACAAGTCATTTGACTCTCTGACTCCTTTACCACCTCCTTCATGGAGTTATCTAGAGATGATTTCTGACATTAATGTCTGTTATTGCTATTGTAAAAAACAAATTACCGGTGTAAAAAACAGTGCTGTTTAAGTAAATAAATGAATACTCTTTAAAAAATTGAAACTGTTAGAAATGTTAAAGAATTTGGAAATAAGAAAAATACAAACTCATTTGGTCATAAAGAAGCTAAAGTTCTCTTTCATATTAACAGAGAAAAGTGATTACAGTATTCTGAAATAATCCCTCTCACTTTTTTTGGCCAAGGAATGGAAAGGTCGCCTGACCTGGAATGTCAGGAAAGAAAGATATTTTTTAATTAAGAAATACATACACAAAGCAAAATGCCTTTAGTGTAATTTTACTTAAAGAGTCTCTAAGCTACATGGGCAAAGCCGAGAGAACTAAGTAATCTTTAATAACTCAAATTCTTCAGAATGCTGCTGCTTGTACTGGTTGCTTGAAGCCCCCTGGAGAGAGAAACTACTGAGGAAATGAAGATTGACCCTGGATGCTTGTGGCAGGGAGAGGCAGTCTGTACAGAAGCAATCCTATTATTCGGTAACTCATGTGAAATTAGATTTGGAATTAGAAGACGACCTTAGAGAACATCAAGCCTAAACCCTTCTTCACTTTACAGAGGAGGAAACTGAGGCCCGCATGAGTTGGACATCTCAGCAAAATGTCTTCTGAAGTCCTGTGTTAGCCTCATTATACTAATCATCGCTTCTGTAGGTTAAGTACCAGAAGGATGAAAAGGAGGGATTCTGGGAGATTCTACTGGGGAAGGCAATGAATGTGGGGCCCCGGGGTCCACCTTGCTGGACACCTCTGAAGGTCCTGACCACAGTGCCCTTCAGGGGCCCAGCTCCTCTGATGAGATAACTGCTCCCCTATCTAAATTAAATGCTGAAGCTGAATTCATACAAAGAGGAAAGCTGTGGGCATAAAGCATGGGTTTTCAGAGTGGGCAGGGCAGTGAGGATCTCTAGGCCAGATGATGCCAAGGTCTCAGGCTCTGACTCTCCTCCCAGAAGAGGAGGCCTTGGTTTGTGCCACTGAGACATTTCTATTTTGAGACTGTCTGCTCAGAAGATGAGGTTGCCACATCAGTGAGGGCCGGCTTGGGCCGTTTTCCCTCCTCTCTTCCTCCCACTTGTACTCCAGCCAAAGCATAGCTCGGCCTTCTCCCTTCCCACTGGGTCTTTCCTATCAACCTCTGCAGGTGCAAAAGAAACCTTTCCATTTGAAAGATTATCTGACTCAAGACCACTTGGAGGTCTATTGCATTGAATCCATTTTAAGAGTCTGTCCAAACAAACTAGCACAGATGGGCTTTAGCACATGGGATGATTTCCCACCCCACCCCTCCCTAAACTGAAAAAGGGCTTGATTTTCAACAGGGCAATTTTCACTCAGCATCCATCGACTCTTGTTCTCTTTTTTTAATCATTTGGACTACAAAGTAATTAGAGGGAATGACATTCCCAAGCAAGAATACCGACGGAGCGTTGTGATTCTAATTCATACATATAGATCATTGCAAATGTTCATATTAACACTAGTCTGGGATGGGAATTCAATGCTAATTACAACCCAGATCCCTGATTTTTTTTTAAACACCCACAATTCCACAGGGCCCAAGATGATGGGTTCTAATCAGCCCCATTTCCTACCCCCCTATAAACCCATCCGGGACTTCCTTCCCCTCAGCTTCTAAACCACCACTACCCCCAACAGCTCAATTCAAAAACAGTCATTCTTCATTAAATCATTGCACAGGCAAAGTAAAATAATGTTTTGAGAGGGGAGGGGGAGGAGCAGGGAATGGTAATTATATTTCTAATCACATGTAATTTTAGAGAAAATGAGTGGATGTGAGAAATGGAAGTTTTCTTTTTGTCTCATATATAATTCCACAGTCTGGGGGCCCCTGTTATCACCTGGGTGACTCTCAAAGATGCCCCCAAACTCAGCAGCCAACCTACTAATTACCACCGCTTAAGAAAGAGAAGCTTCTTCATTCCCTAGCATCTGCAGACAGTGAGCCAAAAGGATCTTCAGCTCCCTCCCAAAAGCCTGAGATCTTGGTGGCCCTCTCCTTTCCCCAAGGTTCTCAGTCCTGGGGAGTGATGATTCAGGTGATTAAGAAGACACACAGGGACCCAACAGAAATCATAGTCATCTGTTTAAAGCTAAAAGGTACCTTGGAGAGCTAGTTCATTACAGGTAAGGAAACCGAGGCCACAAAGATAAAGTAATTTGCCCAAGGTCAAAAAGATGGTGGTCAGATGGAAAGCCAAGATTTGAGAATGTCTGCTAATTCCAAACCTGTTACATTTTCCACCACGCCTTGTTGTCCTCTAACCTTGTCATTATGGCAAGGTCCAACTTCAGGAATGTTCCCATGATTGGCCTGGTGAATACAATCCCTCTGTAATTAGACAGGCCCAGGCCAATTCTTACCTCCTTAAGGAAGCCTTTTTCAGCTTCCCAAGGTCATACTAATCTCTCCACCCTTGATCTTCTACAATGGTCTCCAAAGTGAGATCATGACACCTTCCAACAGGGGCTACAATCTGACCTCTAGGAGTATGAGATAGCCAGTCAGGGCCAAAGACAAGTCCCATGCCACCCTAACTAAGACAGCCCACAGTTGTGGGCTCATCTCCCACAGAACCACCACAGCTTCATTCAGCTCCTCTGCTAAGCAAGCTCCCAACAGTCCCCCCTCTGATCAGGGTGTAGGCCCCTTAGGGCAACCTAAACTAACTGCTTACCCAGCAGCTATGCATGTGTCACTTGAAAAATGTCATTCCCACTCTCTGCTCACCTCCCAGATCACCAAGTGGCCATGCAGGTGTCTCTCTCTGAACTTAGGGGCGGTGACTAGTTAGTATAACTCTTTTTTTCTTTTTTCTTTTTGGAGGGGGGAGGGCAGGGCAATTGGGGTTAAGTGACTTGCCCAAAGTCATACGGCTAGTTTTGTGTTGGATGTCTGAGGCGGGATTTGAATTCAAGTCCTCCTGACTCCAGGGCCGGTGCTCTATTCACTGTGCCCCATTAGTATAACTCTTGATGTTTGAGTGTAACTGGATGGGTCACATAGGATAAGTAGGTAGGATGGGTTGTGATCTGAATGGCTGATCTCATTGAACCATTTTCTTCCCAAACCCACCCATCTTCCCCATTCACTATTACTATTGAGAGCACCACCATCGTTCCAGTCATTCAGGTAGTCCCAGCTTTGGTTTTATCTCTGACTCCTTGAACTCTACATATCCATTTAAGTGCAGAATCTTGTGATTCTACCTCCCCATCCATCATATCTCTGCCTTTTTTCTATTCACACAACCACCACCTTGTTTAAGCCCTCAACACCTTTTACCTGGACTATTGCAATAACCTTCTGGCTGGTCTCCCTTCCTTAAATCCATCTTCCATACAATGGCCAAAGTAATTTTCCTAAAGTGTTGGTCTTACCATGTCACCCTCCTACTTAATCGACTGTACTGGTTCCCTGTTAACTCTAGGACCAAATATTATCTCAACTTTTAAATCATGTTAACATCCACCATGTTAAGCTTTTATCCATTTGTCAGGTAAAAATCATACCTTGGTTGTCACTAAATGTGAATAAGGCCTGGAAACCTCAATAGGTACAACAAGAAATCTATTCAGATTGACCTAGATACTTGGCCATACCTGCTAAGGGTCTGTACAGAGCCATCAAGCTTATTGGAACCAAGATATCAGAGTGTCTAGCAGCACAGAGGAGATTGAGCTGCCTCTATTTGGTCTAGAAGATTTTGGACTTTCCATATTTCCACTGGTATCCCAGTGGTTTCTTCAGAACAGTTGGCAACAGTATCTGCATCAGAAGTCAAGGACAGACTACGTGTATCAAGGAATGCAGGTTCAAGGCTCTATAAAAAGCCCTGCAAGAAAGCTAGAACATAAAAGCAGCTGGGTGGTACAGTGAATAGAGCACTGACCCTGAAGTCAGGAGGACCTGAGTTCAAATCCAACCTCAGACAAAAACACAAAAACTAGCCTGTGACCTTGGGCAAGTCACTTAACCCTAATTGACCTACCTTCCCCCCTCCAAAAAAAAAAAAAAAAAGAAAGCTAGAACATAACTGCCAGGAACATCATTAGCATTCTAGCAACAGGATGTTCAGGAGCTGTGAGTTACCCCTGGACCACATGTGCCCTCTTAGTTTGAGCCCACTTCCTCATGGACTCTTTGTGTACTTATGAGAGAATGTGCCCCAGACTTCTTAGAGTACATTTTGTGCCAATTATTCTTTCTATAAACCTTACTTATTAAATAGCACATTCTAAAAGCTAATTACATCTGGCTAACTAGTTGATATCAATCAATAAGCAAGGCAGGAAAACTAGCTGGTGGGGGGGCATATGAGATATAGCAGTAGAAAAAATGCTTCCCAGCCCCTCAATGCTAAGCCTAGAGCCCTGAGGGGATGTAGTAGCCACACTGGGGATTCATCCTACCTGAGGGATTAGAGGATGGGACAGTACCCCCAGAACATGTGAGAATTGAGCTTGTCCCTTTAAAATTCCTATTTTTACGTAAGTTTCATAATATATATAATTGCTAGTACATTAATACATGTATATTACTTATAAATAAGTACATATACATCTATTAAGGAACAACTTAATTTTTTTCTGATTGAGGCATGCAATCAAGAGAGTTTGGTGTTCTAGAGAACCTACTGGATCTAAACCCAGACTGATGGTGCTAAAAGGGAATTAACAGGTCATTTAACCCATCCTCCTTGCTTTAAAGATAAAGAACCTCAGACACTTAATATTCCATTACATGCTGTCTTTTGTTATTAGTTCTATGCACATATCTCATCTCTCATGCACGTGGCAGCATGTCACAGTAGAAAGAACAGCTGACTTTAGAGTCAAAGACTTGACTCTGTGTCATGACTCTTCCACCTGGGTAACACTGAGTAAATCACTTAACCTCTCTAGACTCTATTTCTTCACCTATAAAAGGAAGAGATTGAATGAAATGACTTCTAAGTTCCCCTCTAGTCCCAGAAATGTCATTTTATGGTCTCTCCAAGTAGTTCTTGACAGCAGAAACCATGTCTTAGAGTTCTTCCATGGAGGCCTAAGAGAAGGTTTGGAGTCAGAAAGACCTGGATTTGAATCACCATCTCAGGCACTTACTAACAGTGTAACTCTGGGCTAGGCATTTCACTATCCTGAACTTCAGTTTCCTCTTCTGGGTAATAAAGATGATAATAGCACTTACATCACAGAGTTGTTGTGAGGATAGTCTATGTCAAACTTTTTCAAATATCCCTGTATTTAAATGGAATCTCATCCTAATTGCCACAGTCTATGCTGATGGGGACCTTTCTACCAAGAAAATGAATAGAGAATATGAAGGATCTACAATTTCCCTCCATCAGGCAGATCACAACTGGCATATTTCTTAGATAAGTCTTAGGCAGTTGCCTGGGGCACACAGAAATTAGCTGATTCACAGAAGTTTACCCAATTAGTGTCAGGAGTGGATTCAAATCCTGTTCTTTCTAACTAGCCCACTCTACCCAGGATACCAGACTTCCTCCATTATGCCCATATTGTAGATCTGAAAATAGAGGCACTACAAAAAGAGAGTTTATATTCACACAAGGCAAGGACCATGCCAAAATGCAAGATCAGCATTCCTAATGCCACATCTTGTGTGCTACATGATACAAGATTGGAAACCACTTTACTGCAATCTTTGTTGAGCGCAGTATAAGGAAAGGAGTTGAAAACATAGGCCTTATATGAATGTTCAGCTATAGTGACAGTTTGGCTAGATCCCAAAGCAAGAATATAATCACCTATTTCCACACATGATACAGGTGAGTATGCCTGGAACCCTCTGAAGAACCCGGCTGCCTGAACATGCAGCCAAACGGGCGGAACTTAAGAGAAAATCCACCCAAGTGTTTAAGTGGATTTTTGAGGTAAAGCATCAAAGAATGAAATATTCAAAACGAAGTTAACTGATGACTGGGAATGGGACATAATCACTGGCAAGTTGAAAAAGGGTACCAATTTAGGAAGAGAAGAATATTTTAGACACAAACAATATTTTGGAAATGAGAAAGTCCAAGTATAGGGACTCCCTTGGTTTATGAAATAAAGATCCTCCTGAAAATTGCTATGCAAAGCAAATTCCACAAATGCAAACCTATTTTCCCAATGACTTCTATGTTAACACTGAAAATATATCCTTGAGTTAAAGAAGCATCGAGCTTAAGTGTTGGGGCTTTCTGGGCAGTGGCATACTTTAGCAGTACAATACAAGCTAGTTTTACTCCCCGTCTGTATGTAACTTTGGGGAGTCTCAGAAGTTGCCTCAATTCAATTCTACAAAGGGTCTATCCTCATCCCCCCAATTGCTACTGCTCTCCTTTCTCACAGTCACTTTGCATTTATTCTGGATGTATTATCTATTTACTTATCTATGTATACATTATTTCCTCCAAAATAGAATATAAGTTCCTTGAGGGCAGGAGCTGATTTTTTTTTTTGTCTCTATCCTCAGTGACTGGCATATAGCAGGAACTTAACAAATACTCATTGAATGACTGTTGAGTGAAGTTAACAATTGCTATCAAGGAATGTATAGCCTAGTTGGGGAGATAAGACACACAAGTGAAAAATCTAACAATTGGACAAAAATTAAAGAATATAAAAGAATGTTATAATACAAGGCAATATATTAGGAGTACCAAAGGAATATTTTAGACTACAAGTAGGAAGCCTTTTATTTTTAATGTAGTGCCTTTGACCCACAGAAAGCATCAATGAAAAGATATCAATTCATTGATGCTTTCTTAGATTCAACAGTACTCAGTTTACTATAGAATAAAAGGTTCCTAATACATGTTATAAGAATTCCAAGGGGAGCGGCTAGGTGGCGCAGTGAGTAGAGCGCCGGCCCTGGAGTCAGAAGGACCTGAGTTCGGATCCAGCCTCAGACACTTAATGCACTCACAAACAAAAACCTAGCCGTGTGACCTTGGGCAAGTTACTTAACCCCAATTGCCCCCCAAAAAGCAAAAAAACAAAAAGAATTCCAAGGAAGAAGAGATCACTGTGGGCTGATTGCAGTGCTCATAGAAGGCTTCATTAGGAAGATAAGATATACTCAAAGATCCAAGCTTTGGGGGATAAGAACTCGCTGTTTGGTAAAAATTTCTGGGAAAACTGGAAAGCAATTTGACAGAAACCGGGCACAGACCACAATCTCACACTATATACCAAGATAAAGTCAAAATGAGTACATGACTAAGACAGAAATGATGCTCTCATAAGCATATTAGGGGAGCATGGAAAATTTTACCTGTCAGATCTATGGATAAGGGAAGAGTTTATGACTAAATGACAAAATAGAGAGGATTATGAGGGGTAAAATGGATAATTCTGATTATGTTAAATTTAAAAGTTCAGAAACAAAAAAAATCCAAACGCAGTGAAAATTAGAAGAAAATGGGGGGGGGAGAGATTTTACAGAAAGTTTCTCTGATAAAAGCCTTCTTTCTCAACTATATAGAATACTGTCAACTTTATTTTTTAAAAAATGAGCCATTCTCCAATTGATAAATGATACAAACAGGAAGTTTTCAGAAGAAGATATTAAAGTTATCTATAGTCATATAAAAAGATGCACTAAATTATTATTGATTAAGAAATGAAAATTAAAACAACTCTAAAGCACCACCTCACACCTATCAGATCAGCTAACAAGAGGAAAATGACAAATGTTGGAGGGAATGTGGAAAATTTGGGACATCAATATGCTGTTGGTAGAGTTGTAAACTGGTCAAACCATTCTGGAGAACAATTGGATTATTCTCAAAGGGCTATAAAACCCTTTGACCTAGTAGTTTTGCTGGTAGTTCTGTATCCCAAAGAAATCAAATAAAAGGGGAAAGGACTTACATGTTCAGAAATATTTATAGTACCCCTTTTGTACTGGCAGAGAATTGGAAATTGAGAGAATACCCATCAACTGGAGAATGGCTGAACAAATTGTGCCATATGATTGTGATGGAATACTATTAAACTATAAGAAATGATGAGGTGGATGGTCTCAGAAAAACCTGGGAAAACCTATATGAATTGATACAGAGTGAAATGAGCAGAACCAGGAGATCACTGTACACAGTAACAGCAATGTTGTAACAATGATCAACTGTAAAAGATTCAGCTACTCAAATAAAGACAATGATCCCAAACAGTTCAGAACTCATGATGAAAAATGCTATCTGCCTCCAGAGAACTGATGAAATCTGAGTGAGCTTAATATTTTCACTTTTTTTGTAACATGGCTAATATGGAAATATGATTTCATATGTATAACAGATATCATATTGCTTGCTTTCTCAGTGGATGGGCAAGAGGTAACAAGGAGGGAAAGAATTTGGAACTTTCCAATGACACTGATATAAGTCACTAAAAGAGGGGCTATTTCTGTTCTAGATACAAGTCTTTTGTCTCTATTCAAAATGGGAGAGCATGGAGTACATAGAGTAGAACGAAACAATTTAATTCTGGCCCTGGACCAGGGTGGGACAAGAAGAGTTAGGCGAGACTACTAGATTTCCCATATATCATTGAGAAGATAATGTTCTATGCAAGGAAGTTCCATCATCTTCTAAAGGGACAGTACCTTGAAAGCAAGGGTCACTTATATCCCTTGCCCTTTTTGTTCTTGACTCTGCAGCTCTAGCAACAAGAACACAAATCCATCCACTTTGTCCTCTTTAGCACTTATAAGCTGTACTTCATCTCGGTCATTAAACATGGTTTCTCCACCCATCCACTATATACTTGACAACCCAGAGACTTGAGCAAAGAGCACATTTGTTTGTGTCAATACATAAACAAATTTAGCTCTTCACCAGTTAGGACAAATTGTGATAGAAAACTTTAAAAACAAAATCTTGAATCAGGTCCACAGATTTTATCAGATTTCTGTCATGGGTTTAGAGGCCATCTACTCTAGCCCTCATTTTGCAGACAAGGAAACCGAGGGCCTTCAGCCACTGCTAAGCTAAAGGCAGCTGGTAAAAATGAATGAATGAAAGAAGGATAAACATTTATTAAATGCTTACTATGTGCTAGACACTGCACTAAGTATTTAAAATACAAATACACAAAAGCAAGATAATCCCTGTCCTCAAGACATATTCTAGTGGGGGAAACAACACATAAAGAGGAGCTGGAATGGTTGGTTCCTGTTAGCTGTAAAAGAGTGATTTCCCATTTCACACACACAGGAAAAAATGTAGGTCAAATCCATTGGGTTGTGATCCTATAAAGTAAGGCAGGACCTCGAAGGAGATCATTCCACAGCTCTGGAGCAATCTCAGTCTTTCATATGCTCTTGTTCAAGACTCTTTTGCCTAAAACTGAATTTCCTGAGCATCAAGCTTAAAGACTCAGATTTCAATTTATATAGCTATGAAAATTTTCACCCAAATAATAAATGATTGATATTAACATCATTCTTTAAAGTTACAAAACGCTCTCTACAACCAATTTGGCAAAGCAACAGCCAATGTGGCATAGTAAAAAGCAATTAAAGAGAGCTAAACTTGGAGTCAGAAAGTCCTTAGGTTTGAATCCTGTTGGTGACACTTGTTTCCCATGTAACCACAGATAAGACATTTGACCTCCCTGAGATTCAGTTTCATTTTCTAAAGAATGAGGAAAGCAATACCACTCATACCTACCTCACAAAGTCATTGTAAGGACCAAATGAGATAATATATCTAGAGGGCTTTGCTCATGTTAAAACCTTACAGAAATATCAGTGATCATTATCCTCACTTAACAGGGGGAGGAAACTGAGACTCAGAGATGTCAAATTACTTGGCCAGGATCAACCAATCAATTGGCTTTTTTTGAGTGCTTCCTATGCACCAGGAACTATGCTAAGTGTTGAAGATATAAAGAAAGGCAAAAGGCAGTCCCTGCCCTCTGGAAACTTAGAGTCTAAGGAAGGAGACAATGCACCAAAGATTATGTACAAACAAGATATCAGCAAGATAAATTGGAGATAAAACACAGATGAAAGGTTCTAAGATTAGGGAAAGCTAGGAAAGGTTTCTTATAAAAGGTGAAACTTTAGCTGAGACTTACAGGAAGCCAGAGTAGCAAAGAAGCAGAGATGAGGTCACATCACTAATAAATATGGCAGCTGAGATTCAGATCTCTCCTAGCATTGGTTCAATGCTCTTTCTGCTACACTGTTCTGCCTTTTCAAAAAACTGAAATTTTCAACTATGCCAGGAATAAAAAGATTACAACTTATTGTAAGAAGAAGCTTCACCAGTAGATTTTACCCAGTCCACACTATAAACTGCACCTAACAGTTTATCCCCAAAGTCAGAATATAAATTGAAAAAAAAAAAGAGTCAAAAACAAGTCACCTCAACAATATGTGTGACTCCAACCATTGTCAGCCAGTCAACTTGTTAAGTTCCAAGGACCTAAGTGAAGCACTATACATTATCTTTTTCAGTTTCACCTTCACTATTGAAACAAGAAAGATAATTCCTGTTGGCTTAAATAGAAACGTAATAGCAAGTTCCTACAGCGAGTGAAAGCGTGATAAATCCACCCAGGCAGCAGCGATTTCTGCCTAAACTAACAATTCATTTCATTGCTACAGTTCGCTGCTATTGTCATCACTTTCATGCCTCTAATTAACGTACATCTGTTTTACGTTTGAAGTTTACAACACTTGCCCACTTTGGCTACAGTAGTTTACATCTAACACCAAACATATGTTTATGTTTACTACATTCCAGTTCTGCATTCTTGGACTTAAAATTGTATCAATTTATAATCCCATTAATGGAAAACTTATGAGAAGGATCCGGCTCTTTTAATAAAACTAGAAAGAACAACCATTTGGATGCTGTTAAGACCACGACCATACTGAGGGCTAAATGCTTCCATTAGCAGTACCTCACTCAGATAAGTGGGCTTCATGAAATACTATCTTGGCTGCCACAGGGAGAACTTTGCTGTGAGATGTCTTAAGACCTCCCATTTTCTGGTCCTTTATTCTCCAGTCCCATGCAGTCTTCATTTTGGAGACAAGCAATGATCAAAGAGATGAGAATTGGAGTGTACTTTCATCAGAATAGATTGGTTTCTAACTGGTATTCCCGACACATGGAAGTCATGTTTGTGAACAAACAAGATTTCAGCTTGGAGGACAAGGGAAGAGACAAGTTGAGGTTGGGTAAGAGGAGTTAGGAAGTTGAATTACTGATTGGTAGAAGCCTGTTCATGCACACTTCCTTAAAAGATGGCTGGTTACATATATTTGGACATTTCTATCTACTATTGAAAGGATTCCAAAGCAAACTATATGCAGATAAGGACAATATTTGGATCTGGGACTCTTTCTGAAGGCTTTCAGCTCTATAAAAAAAAATACTTTGGGAATTTGGAAGAGATAAACTTCTACTCCCACATGTTTCATTCCATTAAAGGAAGAACAACTCTTTTCCCTGAATTCTAAGGAGTCCAGGCATCAAATGATTGTCTGTGCTGTCTTTTGGAATCTGTCTTTTATTGACAGGAAATTTGATCCCTAAACCTAGTAAATAAATGAAATCCTCTTTGGCTTGCTGACAGTGATTTGGAGACCCTTCCAAGAAACATTTCTAAAAAACATTATCAAAAAGAAACTAATGGGTAGATTGCTTACTTACTCATTCAAGCAGTCAGGATGTGAGCAACAGTCACACCATTTGTGGACATTTGAGAATAGCAAACCAGAAAAATATCTATCAAGAATTGTGATTGTTTTGCACTAACCTCTCTTAATTCCAGCACTTTCCCTCCTTTAATTATTTTCTATTTTATCCTATATATAACTTGCTTTATATATGTATATATATATATATATATATATATATGTTCACATGCTGTCTCCTTCATTAGATTGTAAGTTCCTTGAGGGCAAGGACTGTCTTTTGCTTCTTTTTGCATACCCACCATTTAGTCCAGTGTCTGACACATGATAGGCACTTTAAAATGCTTATTGATTGCTATAGATTGTTCTGTTTCATGAGAAGATATTTTGGGACAGGAGGTAATTTCCCCAGGTCTCATCTACAGAAGAGTTCAGTGGAAAAAATCACACAATTAAAATGAACCTCAAAAAGTTTCACCTAGAAACAATACACATCAATTAAGACTTGAAAATAAGTCTTCTTCAATCCCTCCAAGCAATAGTGAACAAAAATAATTATAACATCACTTCATTGGTCCAGAGTTGTGGTTGATCTGGAGTGCTTTGCTGGAAACCTTTCCCCACTCCTTTCTCCATCTTCATTCCCAGCTCCCACCTTCCCGCATCTCACACGAGCACACACACACACACACAGAGTTTATCACCTTGGAATCATCTGCTTTCTAAATGAGCACCAGAATGGGGCAGTTAGTTGGTGCAGTGAATATGAGCACCAGCCCTGAAGTCAGGAGGACCAGAGTTCAAATCCGGCCTCAGACACTTGACATGCTTACGAGCCATGTGACTTTGGGCAAGTCACTTAACCCCAATTACCCTCCAAAAACCAAAAAAAAACAAAAAAATAAATAAATAAGCACCAGAAGATCAGCCTACACAGCAAAAGGTGTCCCTCCCCCAGCCCCCATGTAGGATCTCTCCAGTACCTCTGTCATGCAGAAAAATATATCTTTAGGTTGTCTAGATTTTTTTGTATGCCAAATTTATTCCTGTTTGCAACCAATCTGGATTTATAAGGTTGCACTATACAAACTAATATTTGTAGGATCATGAACTTAAAGTTCCTTGAGGGCAGAGAATATTCTTATTTTTGTCTGTTTATCTCTAGCACCTAGCAGAGTTGCTTACACATAGTAGAACCTTAAAACATATACTTGTTGAACTGAATTGAATAAAAGGTCAATCTCCTAATTTTATAAATGAAGAAATTGAGGTCCAGGAAAGGGAAATATCTTGCCCAAAGTCATTGGTATTAAGTATTATATTAATATTATATTCTAAGATGTGATTCTATATTAGAATATGTTATATTAAATATTATAGAAAGGTATTAAGTAGCAGTCTGTTTCTGAACCCATATCCCCAACTCCAGATCCTCTCCTAAGAATATGTACCATATTCTTAGGAGAGGAATCCCGAAAGGAAATGACAGCAAGGTTCCTCACTGAGCACTAAGGCTAGTGCAGGTAGAACCCTAGACCTCAAGAACATATATAGACCTTTGGACACACAGTGTCCACTTGGAGGTTTAGGTGAGGAGTAGGCTATCACTGTGAATCCAGAGTCCTCTTAGAAGAGGTGGTAGTAACATGGTATGGAGAGAACAATGGCCTCAGCATCAGAAGGGAGCTGGTTTGGAATCCTGGTTTTCATATTGAGGAGATGCATGATAAGGGAGTAAGCATTTCATGTCTCTGAATCTCATTCTCTTCATCTGTAAAATGAGCATAAGGATACATATCCAACCTACTTCATGGGGTTGTTGGCAAGAAAGTGCTTTATAAACCTGAAAGTGTTCTGTAAAAGGGAGCTGTTAATATTAGAAATTCTTCCATAGAGCAAACAATATTAGTGAAAGAATTTGTCAGGGATTGGGGAAGGGGAGAAAAGAAAGAAGTATTTCCATGCACTTCCATGGGAATCCTAAGCCAGTTTAGAGAATTCCAGGTCAGTCAAAGTCTCATTAAGACATTCCCAGAGGTGAACAGAACATTCAGGGGAGTTTCAAAGATGTCTTGCCTTGCTCATTGGCTCTCTCTGTCTGTCTCCATCTCTTTCAGTCTCCACCTCTGTCTCTCTGTCTCCATCTGTCTCTGTCTCTGTGTCTTTGTCTCTTTCTATCTCTGCCTCTCTATCTCTGTCTAACTCCAGCTGTCTGTGTCTCTCTCTGCCTCTCTCTGTCTCTGTCTCTATCTCTACTTCTCCATCTCTCTCTGTCTCCATCTATCTCTGTCTCTGTCTGTCTCCATCTGTCTCTTTCTGTCTCTACCTCTCTCTCTCTGTCTGTGTCTCTCTCTGTCTCTGTCTCTCACATACTCTCATGCACACTTACACACTCACACACACACACACACACACACACACCTCTGAAGAATTCCCTCACTTCCTCACTTGAAGCTCCCCAAAGGGTCCCCTTCCTCTATTTGCCTGGAGTTTCCCAATAGCTAGCAGAACATAGATGCAACATGACATTCTACCAATATTAGTGGCATCACTTAACACATGGTGAAGTTCAGACTGAAAATTTCTTAAAGTCAAGGCTTCAAAAGATGGCAGATCTGTAGCAAGAATGCTGGATATTCAGTCAGGGTATTCGAATCCTAGCTCTGTCACTCCTTACCTTTGACTTTGAGTGGGTCACTTGGCTCTCTTTGGGCCCCCTTCTCTTTGGCATGGGAAAGTTGTGGAAGGGAGGAGGAAAGGGAATAAGCATTTATTAAGTGCCTATTGTATACTGGGTACTAAGTATTTCACAAATATTATCTCATTTGATCCTGACAACAAGGGGGGAGGGGGTATAGATAGTACTATTCTCCCCATCTTACAGATGAGAAAGCTGAGTCAGAAGGTGATTAAGTAACTTGCCCAGGATAACATAGCTAGTCAGTTCCAAGTTTGAACATGTTCAGACCATGTTTGAACTCAGGTCCAGAACTCTATCAGATAGAGTCTATCCACTCACACTACATGATTTTTGACATTTCTCCCAGCTCAGAGCTGGTGATCCTATAAAACAACAAAATGAATGTAACCTATACAATCAAGTTTGTACATCATATTTCCTCCTAATCAGGGCTAACTGGGCCTTGATAGAACTGTAGCTACTTCATCTGGATATAGGAGTGCACCCTTCTGAGGCTAAAAGCGCAGCATATTATATGGAAAAATGCTTCCTTACAGGTTTTAGCAAGAGTTTTCCCAACAGTCTTTCTTCTCATTTGTACAGGAAAGATATTAGTGAAAAAGAAATAACTATGGGAGTGGCTAGGTGGCACTGTGAGTAAGAGCATCAGCCCCAGAGTCAGGAGGACCCAGGATCAGTTCCAGCCTCAGAAAATGAGCACCCACACATAAAAATGACTACTTACTTAACCCCAATTGCTTTAAAAAAGAAAAAGAAAGAAAGAAAGAAAGAAAGAAAGAAAGAAAGAAAGAAAGAAAGAAAGAAAGAACTATGGATCCCAAATCTGGTTTAATCTGGTGAATAGCCTCCCAAACCTTAGATTAGAAAAGAAATTTATTCCTGGAAATCTGCAGCTCAGAGGCAGAAATCCTCCCTGACCTCTCTTGGAGAAAGTCTTTCTAAACAAGCATCTTTTTATACTTACCCAGGGCTTAAGCCACAGTGCTGGCAAGATTGCTTTTGGCCCTCTTTGCTTTGGATCCTGGGTAGATCTTTCTCTTTACAAAATGAAACAAGACTTTTATATAAACAGTTGTACCTACTGGATCTTACAATCAGGGTGTAAATATCTAGGCCATTGATGAAAAAGGGACCTTTTCCCATAAGGAAACCAAAAGTCACTCTGAGGAATCTCCCGAGGACACAAAGCTTTCAGGAACAGAGAAAATTACAGGTGCAATGAAAAACAGTCACGATATTTTCCACATAATGCATATTTTTAGAAGCGAATGACTAAAAGTTGCATGCCACTCCTCTTTTTTTAAGCAGATGCAACTTATTGGTTACTTGATTCTATTTAATTTCTACCTACCTTGTCACCCAGGCTTATGTAAGTTCCTAGTTAGCTGTATCTCTTCCTTCTTTTTCAACCACCACAACCAGTCACCAAGTCCAATCAATTCTAGCGCCCTGTTTCTGGGTATATTTCCTGCACAAAAACAACTCAACAACAACAATATCATTATGGAAGTACTATATGCAGATAAACTGTATACACTAAATGACTTCAACTGAAACATCAAAAATGGAATAACACAAGGAGTTTCTTGGAAGAGAATGGAGGCTAAGCCATGATTATGCTGACTCTTTAGACAAATGAAACAGTATTACCACCCATAAAAGGAACAGAGGTGGGGGTGGGGAGAAGGAAGGAGAAAGAGAGGCAGAGACAGACAGAGAGACAGAGACACAGACAGTCAGAGACACAGAGAGAGACAGAGACAGAGACACTCAGACAGACAGAGACACACAGAGACAGAGACAGAGAGGGACAGAGAGAGACAGAGACAGAGACAAAGATAAAGAGAGAAATTCAGCTCCCTGAAAATCAAAAAGAACTTAGTCATTCCCCCAGAGTAACCTCTGATAATTGGGTCATGCACATATCCACTAGGGAGGAACATTAAGTTGAGAGTACCTGGTCCCTACCACTGTAGGCAAGGGGGGGGGGGTCACAATAATAGCTCACATTTATGTAACACTTTAAGGTTTACAAAGCAATCTACCCAGAACAATCCTGACCATTTTATAGATGAGGGAACTGAGGCACAGAGAGAGTAAATAGCTTGTCCAGGGTCACACAGTCATTAAATATTAGGGAATGGATTGTACCCAGTTCTCTCCTGACTTCAGGCTGCATGCCATCCCACTATACCATCTTCCTTTAATACAATATGCAGAATACCTGGGTGTGAATTCCATTTTACTGGCTATGAGACCCTGGGCAAGTCAGTGCAATTCTATAGCCTCTGTTTTCTGACCTATACAAAGAGTGGATCAACTAGAATCTAGTCACTAGAACATCTCTAAGATTCCTCTCCTCTTTAACACTCTGATTCTCTAGCCTATGGCAAATACTGAACTTAACTTCTAGCCTAGACCTGGAACTGCCCTTTAGAAGGAAAATAGGAAGCTTCAGAACTCAGAACTGAGAACTTAGGCTCATTGACAGAAAGACATTAACAGGAAGGGTATCTAAACCCATCTGTTTGCCTTGAGGGACTAGTTAGAGTAAAGGAAAAGTTTCCAGCTGATAGGCAAATGATAATTTAGTAAATTCATTAGGCAATAAAGGCTAGACTAGATGAATATATGCTTGGGAGTTACTCCAGTCTCCCACTTATGTAGCTTTTAGAAAGCCTATTTTATATACCACCAGCGGGAATTGTCCTTCAAAGCCATTCCCTAGATTGAATAATTATGTAGCATGTCTTCAGGGAGGGTTCCATCTGTAGTCAAGAATCCTCATTAAAATTTGTGGGAAAATGCCCCTGCTCTTTCATTAGAGCCAAAATGTGATCACCCAAGATTAAAAAAAAGAGAGAGAGGAGTGGTTAAGTGGTTTTAAAGGTGAACTGCAAAGCTAAATTGAGAGTTGACTTAATCCCATTTTTATGGGCTGATTAATGCCTCCAGTAACCAGGCTGTGGAAGGGGTTTAGGGTCTATTCTCCCTTAATGGAATGTGCCATACTTCTTGGACTTGTCATACAGCCCGATAGCCCAGACCAGACTTTCTGAGAAGTTTGCAAAGAATATTCAGCCGATAGTGAGGATTTTTTCCAAGTATCCAGTGCCCAGAATAGTCACTCACCAAAAATCCTTGCAGGTTGTAGTTCAGTCCTACACAAGGGAAAATAAAATAGAACAACAACATGGGGCATTTTGATAAAAAGCTTTATAAAAGCTTGTTCTTTAAGTGTGAATTCTAATCAAGTGTGCACTAGAATTAAGTCCCAAGTACCTAGTAGAAAAGGTCCTTCAGCTAGATTGATGCCCTCCTTTTCTAACCCAAACTATATTGTTTCTCTAGTTTCAGGACCAGAATTTATTTGCAAATTTGTGATAGTTTAAAAATACATTCAAAAGGTTTTTCCTTTATACAAGCCCCATGAATTTCATTCTATAATTTAAGGTTATCCAGTTAAATACTTCAGACACTTAGGTACCTTGAAAAGATACCCTTGGCACATCCTACCATACTGAATTTCCTGAATTCCTGTAACTTTGTATGAGGCATTATGGTGTAGTGCAGGGATAGGATAGAAGGTTAGTCAAAGAGCTAGGTTGAGGTCCTGTCTCTGACGTATCCTGCCTCTATGATCCTGGGCAAGCCCCTTAGCCCTATAGTGCTCTAGGCAAATTTAAATCTATAAGTTGCAGTGAATGTGCCAACCTACATTTGTAGAGGGAGTTCCCTCCTCTGGAAATTCTTTGAATCAGTGACATCAGAGGTCCAATCACTATCTCTGTCTTAATTTAAGAAGATCACATGGGGGGCAGCTAGGTGGCACAGTGGATAGAGCACCAGTCCTGGAGTCAGGAGGACCTGAGTTCAAATCTGGCCTCAGACACTTGACACTTACTAGCTGTGTGAGCTTGGGCAAGTCACTTAACCCTAACTGCCCTGCCCTCCCCCCTCCAAAAAATAAAAAGCAAAAAAGTGAAAAGAAGATCACATAGTATTCTCCAAGTCAAGGTATTAGCAACCATGGTGGAGAAAGCATGGAAAATGGTTGTTTTGTATAGTTATAGCTACGGATAGTACACACACACACACACATATAAGTATAGTGTGACCATACATTTCTAGTTTGATTCTATAGGCCCCAGATGAAAACAATTTTATGGATACATGTGTACCTACCCACGTACATGTACTTGTGTATATATGTGTGTGTACATCAATCTATTTTAGAATTCTTATAACTTTGTGTGAGGCACTGTGGTATATGTGTGTGTATTTGTGTGTGTGTGTGTATCTATCCATAAAAGTTACAGATAATGTTTTCCTATATGAACAGTTTGACCTTATTAAATTCCAAATAATTGGTCTTTAATGTTTACCTTATTATGTTTCTCCTGATGCTTATAGGTCAAATAATTCTATTCAGTTCTGATCTTTTCCTCATGAATACCTGAAAGTCCTTTAATTCAATCAATATCCATTTTTCATGCCGGATTACACTCAACCTTTCTGGGTAAATTATTCTTGGTTGCAAACCCAATTCTTTTGCTCTTTGGAATATAATGTTCTATGCCCTTTTTGTCTTTTGATGTAGAAGTTGCTAAATCTCACATTAGCCTGATTATAGCTCCACAATATTTAACTTGCTTTTTTCTACTTGCTTGTAGTATTTTTTCCTTGACCTGGAAGCTTGGAAACTTAACTATAGTGTTCCTGTGAGTTGGAATCTCTTCCAGTGGTGATTGGCGGATTTTTTTCAATTCCTATTTTGCCCTCAAGTTCTAAAACTTCAGGGCAGTTTTTCTTAATAATTTCTTGAAGTTTTATTTCTAGACTCTTTTTTTTATCATAACTTTCAGGAGACCCAACAACTCTTATATTGTCTCTTCTTGATCTATTCTCCAGGTCAGTTGTTTTTCTAATGAGATGTTTCACATTCTATTCTATTTTTTCATCCTTTTGATTTTCTTGAATTATTTCTTGGTGTCTTATGAAAGTATTGGCTTCCCCTTGCTTGCCTAATTCTAATTTTTATGGAGTTGCTTTCTTCCATAAATTTTTGGATCTCTTTTCCCAATGAGTTAACTTTTTTTCATAATTTTCTGGATTTTCTTGCATTACTCTTATTTTTTCCTAATTTTTCCTCAACCTCTCTTATTTGATTTTTAAAGTCCTTTGATAACTCTTCCAAGAGCTCTTTTTGGGCTTGTGACCATTTTATACTTGTCTTTGAAGTAGAAGTTGCCATTTTAACTTCATTATCTTCTGAGTTTGAACCACATCTACTCTATCACCATAGGAGCTATCTATGGTCGGCTTCTTTCTCTCTTGCTTGCTCTTCTCTTTTTTTTTTTTTTTTTTGTGTGGCTTATTTCTTGGCTATTAACTTTGTGTTATAGTTGGGCTCTAGTCTTGAGGTTTGGGAAATAATGTCTTGGGCTTCCAATTTTTTCTGCCATTGTTTTCTGCCTTCAGGTACCTCTGCCCTCAGATAACTCTCTCCACCCTGAACCATGACCAGGGCCCTCAGCAATGTCCCTAACACTTTTACTTCCTGCTGTCCTTCTCATGGCTACAAGCTTCAGCTCATCCTTGTGCCCTGGACCCAAAACCAGGAACTCTGCTTTTCTGCAAGTATCCATAGCCAGGAGGAACCTGTACTCACCAGCATGTGCTCCCTCCTCCTTGCCCACAGTCACAACCTGGGACCCCTCCAGTCAGTACACCTGAGCCCTAAGTCCAGTGCCAGCAAGCAGAGACCCTGCAATCTTCCCCGATCAGCCTCCTGATCCCCACACTATCCATGGGACGAAAGTTCCCGTGACTGAGGCTGCTACCAACTCAGCTGCCCCCAGGGCTTATTGCTTTTGGATTCTGGAGTGTCTGCCCCAAAGGTTTCTATACTTCAATCAGACCAGACCACCACCTGAGAGGGCAGGTCCTTCCTAATGTCCTACCAAGTTGTTGAAGACTGAGCAACTGCTCTACCCTACATTTTAATTATTTCTGCCACTCAAAGTTCACTTTGAGGCATTATTTTAAATTGTTTGAGAAGGAATTTGAGGGAGTCAGGTAATTTCCTGCCTTATTCTGCCATCATCTCAGAATCTTCTCTACAAGAATTTTTTAACTGATTTCTCTTTGCAATATTTTTTTTGTGAGGCTATATTCCTTATAAATTCTTACCAACCTCCTCCATGAGATCTTCAAAATGACTTAATAATCTAAACTGTCATTTTCCTTGGCTCATATCTATCACTTGACAAGGAAATAAAGTATTGGCTATCTGAGGTAGTTTCTGGGCTCTTTCTTGTGGAATTTGATTTATATCAGTTAAATTTCCTTAGGTAATTGCAATAGCCTGTTACAACATCTTTTTTTCTTAACCATTTCTCATTTTTTTTAATGTGTCATTTTGTTTAAACAGGTTAAATGAAAGTTTCTTTAAGTTATCTCGAAAAGAAATAGTATTTAGGATACTGCCTGACACATAGTAAACATAATATAAATGTTAGTTGTTGCTCTTATCTGAGTTGCAAAGTATATAGAATATTGGGTTTGGAATCAAGACGACCTGAAATTTAATGCTGCCTCAGACATTAACTGTATGGCCCTGGACAAGTCACAACTTCTCTCAGACTCAGTTTTCCCATCTGTAAAATGTAGATAATAATAGTAAATCCCTCATAGGATTATTCTGATAAATGAGATAATGTGCATAAAAGCCCTATGTAAACCTTAAAGCACCTTATAAATATTAGCTATTGTTACTATTACTATTCAAACATATATTATGCTTTCTCATTTTTCTCCTCAGAGACCCAATGCTCTCCCAGAATTTTTCTAGTCAAACTTGGTCTCAAGTAAGATCTGAAACTCTTTAACACTAAAGTATGAATAACTAATAACAGCTTTAAGTTGACTTCTCCCAGAGAGGATTAGCATCTGAGCAGGTATCAGAACTTTGAATTTAAAATTTTTTATTTTAATTTTAAACTTCAATAAAGAGGTAAGCGAGATTTGAATTAGAGAAGAGGGGAGGAGCAAATAAGAAGCCTTTTTTGTCCTCCTGAAATCACCTCCTGGCCCTACCTCTAGACCCCATCCAAAAGCTCCTTTCCACTCAGGCAGTGACGTCTCAGCTGAACCTGAACCCGAACCCAAGCATGATCCTCTATTTCTCCCTCCACCCCTCCCCTGAAAAAAAACCTTAAAAGATCCTTTAGACCAGGAATTCTTGACCTTTTTTGTGTGATCTGGATCCCTTTGGCAGTCTGGTAGAGCCTATAGACTTCTCAAAATAACATTTTTAAATGCATAAAAAGAGATTAACTCACAATTCTTGAATGGAGTCCCTCATCCACCCAAATTCAGACACACCCACAGAGCTGCCAAAGTCCCCAACATGTTTTCACATCCAGAGTTGGGGAGCAAGAGAAAATTAGGTGCCCAGGTTATGGACAGACTCCTCCCTGTCTGGCTAGCATCTATTACTTTGAGCCTAAAGCCAACAAGAAGGGTCATTTCATCTGTCTCTGTTCAAAGCCTCTACACGGGGCAGCTAGGTGGTGCAGTTAATAGAGCACCAGCCCTGGAGTAAGGAGGACCTGAATTCAAATACAACCTCAGACACATAACTCTTACTAGCTATGTGACCCCAATTGCCCTGCCTTCCCCCATCCAAAAAGAAAAAAAAAAGCCTCTACCCTTTGAGATAAGACGGCATAGTCTAAGGTATGCTGGAGCCAGCTCAAACCACCCCTCCAGAGAGTTGTTAAATTTTCAGTGTGAGCACCTAACCTCAAAATCTTTCAATTGCTAATAATTAGAACTTGATTTATGGTTTTATTGATTACCTAGGCTTAAAGTAATGGAGATTAGTAATATTTAGTAATATAAAATATAAATATTAGTAATATAAATTAAATTTTAAAATGTTAAATGTTTGGGGGTTTTTTTAACAGAGAGCCAGTTGTTAAACATTTTCAGCACACTGTTAGCCTTTCCCCCTACTCCCACTCTCCTCCAGTGTTAAAATCCGGGACAATTTTCACAATGGGTGTGAATCAAATCCACCTGTATTCTGAGCCCTGTGGAATCCTAGGGATAAAAGGGGTTCTATAAATGTCCAATTGTTATCATTATTCCTACTCTCCTTAATAGGGAACAGCAGTACTAATTTTATACAGCCCTTCAGGGAGTTTTCATGTCCCTAGATTCTTTTTCATTTGCCACTTAAATGATAGCCAGAGAAAATATTTTTGTGATTAACACTGAGTCATATGGCTAAGTCTCTCTCCCTGTCTCTGTCTTTGTCTGTCTCTCTGAGTCTCCGTGTCCTTTGGTGTTTCTCTATGTCTGTCTCTGTCTATCTGTCTCTCTCCCTTTCTTCTTCCCTCCCCCCTCTCTCCTTCCCATCTGTTTCTCTCCCTTCCCCTCTTTCCCCTTCCTTCTTTCTCTCTGTCTCTGTCTCTTTATCTCTCTCCCTTCCCACCTCCTCAAAGTAGCCTGCCAGTAAGAGATGACTAATTATATTTATTCCCAGGGTGTTTTTTTTTTCTTCCGAGTTTGTGTTTGAGAGGGAGGGAAGGAGATAATAATTGGTATTAGTGGTTGGCGTGTCTGCCTTATTTCCTCTTCTACAAGTTGCTTCCTCTTTCCTTTTCTTACTTTGGATCAACATGTCCATTTTTAATGTTTGAGCCCTTAAAGTTTTCCTATGTCTTCTAGTCATTTGTGTGGATTGTCTACCTTTCTTTATTTTCAGGAAGAACATGCCTGAAAGCCCAGGCATATATTACTTTGGTACAAAAACTAGATAATGGATTAGACTTTATTTCAGCAACTTTCCCTCCTTCCTTCTTTCCTTCCCTCCCTTTTTCTTTTCATCATTCTTTCTTTCCCTCTTTGCTTCTCTCCTTCCTTTTTTCTTTATTTTCTTTCAATGTTTTTTCAAACAGGGAAATCCGGGCTATCTTATGCAAAGAAAAATTGTAAAAATGTCAGGTCCCTACTCCCATAGCACCCACAGAACCAACCAGGTACAGCCTCAAAGGAAGCAGAAAGAGTCTTAATATTGACCTTACTCTGAATGAGAAACTCAGGCTCTCCTGTATCATGGATCAGTTCTCCTATAGGATGCAGTTGTGCCAAGGCTTGGTGAAAAGAAACTGTGATAAACATAACTACCCCTTCTTCTTGGGACCACTAGAGAAAGAGGGAGAACACAAACAAAAACAGAAAAGACATGCTCTGATGCCCCAGATTGTAGCAAATGTACTTCTTTGAGGCAAACTCGTATCTCACCTGGCTTCCCTTTTTCTTTTCATTGAAATCACTTCAGCATAAATAGTTTGATTTTGTGTGTGTGATTTGTGGATTGATTTTTTTTTGTTTTTATAATAGTTTATTATAAACTTAACTACAATGTCCGCAAATGCAATAACTCAAATAAGTGGAAAATCCAAATATCATTTATATTTTGATTAAAAAGGAATATATACAAACTAACAAAATTATCATAATAATTTATTTGCTCTGGGTTCCCTTCCATTCTTTTCTGTATCTCTGTATTTACTAAGTTTTTTGCCCTTGTTTTTGGATAGTCAATGTGTACATTCTAATTCTTCACTTTGTGTCAATTTAGTTTTTCTATATTTCTTTGTATTCTTCATATCTTTCATGTTTATCTTATGTTAATAATTTGCTTCATGGAAAAATGGACCACAATGTATCTAACAGTTGTGATATGTGTATATTTTTCCAATGTTTTTCATATTATAAATATACTTTGAATGTTTTTGTATAGTTACATCTTTTATTCTCATGAATAACATCCTTAAAATATAGTCTTGATCACGTAAATCATTGGGTCAAATATTATGATTACTTTTACTTTTTATTAAATGTTCTCAGATTTCTATTCAAAAGAATTGTATTAGCTTTCAGTTCCAACATAATCTAAAGATTCCCAGTTTGCCAAAATCCCCCCACCAATAAATTCATTTTAAAGCTTTTTTTGGTCATTTTGATGGGTGTAAATCAGTACTTCGGTCATTCTGATTTACATTTCTCTAATTGTTAGAATTTGAACAATTTCAAGATAAAATGAACAATTTTTGTTGCCCCTTTTGATCATCATCTGTTCGGCCAGGCATGGTGGTACACTCCTTACTACCAGGGAGACTGAAACTAGTGTGTTGTTTGAGCTCAGGACTTCTGAGCTGGCATGGGCTAAGTCAATCAAATGTCTTCACTTGTCTGCACAGCACTCCAAGGAGTCAAAATTAATCAGAGCTGCTGATGGAAAATAAAACTAACTATATCAGTTTGTTGTAACAGGATAAATTTTAACTTTCTAAGTTAAATATTTCACAAGTCATAGAAACTGAGCTGAAAAGAACCTTAGAGGTTTCTTGTAATTCTAGAGAATTTTCTTGGACAATTTCCTGAAGTATACAAGTGTTTATATTATTTTCTTCTTTGATATTTTCTGAGAATCTAATCATCCAGAAAATCCTTTCCCTCATTTGTCCTAAAAATCTGTTACTTCCATTTACATTGCTTTCAAACTTTTTTCTGGTCATGTTATTTTCCCCACTTTTCTAAGATACACATAAATTTCCCTTTATAGTTAACAGAAGATTTCTTACCCCCCAAATCTTCTGAGTCAACTATATGGCCATAACCTCATTTCCTATAGTTAAAATACAGACTTTTTATCCCAGCATTTAAGGCCCTCCACAACCTGGGACCCAATTATATCTACAGCCTTATTTCATATTACTATTCTCATGAATTCTACAATTCAAACAGCAGGACAACTCCCCAGACTTAATACTTCATTTCCACATTTCTGTGCATTTACATAAGCAATAGATTTCCCAGAATGCCCCATACCTAGAATGTACTCCCTCCTCATCTACAGCTTTCCAAATACTTCTCTTCCTTTAACATTCAACTCAGGGGTCATCTCTTCTCTGAAGCTTCCCAGATCTCCCTATTTGTCAGTGTTCTCTCCCTCTTAAATGTAAAGACATTTGTATGCATACTACCCATAAGCAAAATGTAAACTCCTTAGTACTAGCAACTACTTAATTTTTATTTTTATATACATATTGCCTTGAATATAGTAGATAATAAATTACTAAATTCCATTTATTCCTTTTCATGGTAGTATACTTCTTTCTGTTTAATTTTTCTAGTGTGCCTGGATAATCATTCTCTATTCTATCTACCACATATCCCCAACACTTTCTGTTTCCTCTCTCAATGCCAAAACCATTTTATATCTATTTTAAAATATTCCTGTGTTCTGTTCAACTGCATTATTTCAAAGCTCATATTCTGATATGGATGAGGTTATTTTAACTGCAGGTCACATCAAAAAGGAAGCTCAAATCTAATGCTATCTGGGTGAAGTTTTCTGTGGAACTACTTTATGTGAATTAGAAATCAAACAAGTTCTAGCTTCAAAGGACAAAGAGAACTACTGTTGAAAGGGAAAATTACTCCTTTGGAAAAAGACAATCACAGGGTTTCACATGGGTAAATGTAGAAACAAACTAGGTGGGATTTTTTTCCCTTTCTTTGCCTAATTCTGGCTGTGGATGGAGTGTTTGCTCAGTGTCTTACACATGGTAAACATTCTATAAATATTTGTTGATGGATGGAATGACAGAAGAAGCTAACAGAGCAGAGGGGACATTCAGAAAGCCAAACCAAGTGTTGGCAGAGACTCTTAAATCAGAAAGAACATTAATAGAGGCAAACCAAAGCCTACGCTTTGAATAACCATAAACAAGTATTATAGACACACACGATCACAGAGTTGGAAGGAACTATGCCTCTTCCCAACCCCTCTGACTTGTCAAAGTCTACTTTAAAATTAGGGAACATGTGATCGCTGTCTTCAAGTATTAAAAGGACCACCCTGTGAAAGAAGGGCTAACATTTTGCTGCAAAAGGTTGGAGTTGGGATAAAACAGCTATGCTTTCCATAAAAAAAGACTTTCTAACAATTAGAAATATCCAAAAGTGAAATAGGCTGCTACAGGAGGTTGTGAGGACCAGTCACTAGAGAGTTTGATTTGAAGGCTGGACAACCTCTTGTCAGGCTAGTTTGTAGAACAGACTCATTTTCTTATGGATTAGATGAGGGAACCCCTAAAGTCCCTCCCAAATCTGGCATTATGCAATCCCATGAAATGTAACTAGAACACTTGAAACTGAAAACAATACTCCAGATGGGATCAGATGAGGTCTGACCCTAGTACAGTGGGACTATTACTTTCCTGTAAATTACATTCCATTTAATGTAGTTGAAGATCACATTAAAATTTACACTCTGTTAGATAAGTCTAAAACTTCTATGATCCTAAAAATCATGATGACAATGTCATCATGATTTTTTTGCCTTTTTATTCTATATTCTATAAGGACTGAACTGACTGCATCAGCACTATCTTTCCTCTGTGTGCAAACAAAAGGTGATATTAGCAGCTTGCTGGTTTGTTTGCTCTCTTGGAACCTACTGGACAGTGCTAGCAAGTGATCAGGCAGTAGCTTAAGACTGCCCTGGAGGGAGAAGAAATAAGATATGTGCTGGACTGAATAAAGTGTGCTACCATGGCCAGAAGTGGAAGGTTAGAGGAGGAAAATGTGTTCCAAAAAGGAGACTCAGAGCTGAGAAACACAAAGAAGTAAATAAATAGTCTTGATCCAAGCTTGTTTAAATTGTTGTTCCTGTCCTCGGCTTCTCTGTAGTCTCCACAGATGATTGTGACTCAATTCTTCCAGCAAAATGTTCTGTTCTTGACTCAGTTTTAAGGAATTTGGGACTAGGCAAAATGGACTCTTTGAACAGAGAGGAGGAATGACAAGGTGGAGACCTGAGCAAGGTAATTGTCTCACGTGCTTCAACTCCTCAATTCTGGGGGTCTGGCAATATCTCAACTGAGACCCTGCAGTTCATTCAAATGGCTTCAAAGTTGGGTCAAATACCTTTACAAATAATGTAGAGGTTCTGGGACATGCCTGGGATTTAAAGCTCATCAGAGTCTATAGTGATCCTGAGAAACAGGGGATGAATCTTGAGCCAACTCTAAATTAGATAAATGGATACCAATTCTCAGAATAGTGAAGGAACCAAACTAACCTCCCAAGAGTTCCTTCAGTAAGGGCTAGACCTTCTTTGGAATTGCTATGGACAAGAACAGACTCCTCTATTTAGACATAAGACCTTGAAAAACCAGTGCTGGAGATGACAATAAATGTCTAGACATTATTGGGAGGTACCAATGGTCTAGTAGAAAGAGCACTAAAATTGGAATCATAGGACCTGGATTTGAATTATGGCCCTCAAACTTATTGTCTGTGTAACCTAAGGCAAGAACTTTTGCCTCTTGTATCTCAGTTTCCTCATCTGCAAAATAAGGGGCTTGGTCTTTATAACCTTGGAAGTCCCTATTTGCTCGATGTGGCATCGATGATGCCACACGGGGGACATACTCCATAAATTACCCCAGTAACTTGCTGAAGTTAACACTTTCAGTAGCCAAATAAAGTATAGGACTACGGTCCCTCATCCCAACTTTCTTCAAGTATTCTGTTACCTAAGATTGGTGTCTTTTGAGACCTGGGAGAAAGTAAACAATCAGTTGTACATTTCAACCTTCAGTCAGGATACAGTGTGTAGGCTCCAAAGAAAGTCCAGAATTTGGGATCTGGCTTGGAAAATGTCATCTTCCTTAAAGGAAGCTACTGTAAACTAATAGAATCAATGTGAAATGGATAAGACCTGTTGTGTTCAGAAGTAACACTACCTTAAATGGTCTGGAATTTTACTTATGACACTGAGGGGCTTCACAAATTTCCAGTGAAGTACATCTGACACATGAAAACTTTTGGATTGATAGTTGCCAACACACGGAAATGCTCTTTATCTCTCTCTGTCTCTCTCTCTGTCTCTCTCTGTCTCTCTGTCTCTATTTATCTCTCTCTATCTCACTCTGTGTCTCTTTCTCTCTGTTTATCATCCCCCATAGGTGTCTCTGTATCTATCTATCTATCTATCTATCTATCTATCTATCTATCTCTGTCTCTCACTGTCTTCCTGTCTCCATCTCTCTCTCTGTGTCTCTCCATCTCTGTGTCTTTCTCTCCATCTCTATCCTTCTCCTCTCTGTCTGTTTTCCTCTCTCTTTCTGTTCCTGTCACACTCGTGTCCATTTGTGTTGATTTAAGATAAACTTTGAAAGAAATAAGTATTGATTATTTATATATAGGGTCCATTCTTAGTCAAATATCAAGTAACTCATTCAATGGGCCAATGACTTTATGATTCCCATGCTATTTTATTACCTGCCCACCCCCATTATATTCTTTCTAATAATGATATAATATCAAATATTCATTGGCAGGTAAAAATTTAGATGTATCTGTACTGGTCTATTATGATGGAAACAATTCCATGAACTCAATCACATTTTTTTTAAAATGTCCTGCTTTGTAACATTCATTGATTATTTTCTAAAAACAGGAGCTCTTTTAGTAGACCTCTATGAATGGAGCTGTCAGAATTTGATGATGAAGAAACTAGCTTTCGAAGGAGTCTCAAAACTCATAAAAGAAACCTGTTGACATCTAGTTTCTTCAGAGAGCTGCAAGGCCATGGAAACAGTAAATCAGGCAGAGTTTCAAGCTAATGGCTTCTAAGAAGTGTGTGCGGATATCATTTACCTAAAATTTTACCAGGAGCTCCGCTCCTAGATGGGAAACGTAAATCAAAGTTTCTACAGCATTAAATTGAATGGGGCATTTTGGTTAGTTGAAGTGCTTTATATATTTTCACAAGACAGCAAATTACTCACTAAAAAAAAAGTTCTCTTAAAGAGGTTCTTTCCTTGAAACCACATAAGACCTCCAGAATCAATTTACTTTCTTTAGAATCAATTGACTTTTTCTTTCAATATTTAAGAGGGCGGGTTGATAGAAAGGGAAGAGGCAGGCATAAATGTGAGAAAAGGAAGGGAGGGTTCTCTTTCTCCTTCCCTCTATCTCTCTTCTCTCCTTTCTCTGTCTCTGTCTCTCTGTCTCTATTTCTGCTTGTGTGTGTGTGTGTGTGTGTGTGTGTGTGTGTGTGTGTGTTTCCTTCTGTCCTCTCTCTCTTTCTCTTCAGCCCACATTGGGTGGGAGGGGACAGGGGGAAAAATGGATAAAAGCAATTTCTCTTTGTCTGAGGAATGAAGTAGTCACTTGGGGACTAGAAAAGGTTTCAAAATATACTCTCAGAATTGAAGCAGAGAAAATGAAAAAAAATTTCTTCACCACCCCAGACCCTATCCCCAAAAAATCAGCAAGAAAATTCTTTCATGCTTCCATTGGAAGGGATGGGTTGTAATTTGGCAGAAGAGATGTGGGTTTTGGATGGCAGGATTAAGGTTTGGGTTTAGTTTTTTTCTTAGTTGAGTTTTGCCTTTCTGAAAGGTGGAGAACCTATCTTGGACAAAGCTTCATTGTGAAGCTCCTATTCAGAAATGAAATATTACAGATTTGATTTTTTTTTCAACATCATTTTTTTCACCAACTCTTGACAGAGGAAGGTTTAGCATTTAGTGCCCAAGAGACAAAAATGATTGGTCTGTCTTTAGTTCTACCATGGCCTTGGACAAATCATTTGACCAGCTTTTCCATCTATGTGAATGAGGACACTTTGCAAAATGTTTTGAGATCCTTAGTCAAAATATACTACAAGTGCATGTTGTAAATATCTGATGAGGAAAGAAAATAAGATATTTTCACCTTTAGAAAACATAACTGTGCCTGACATCCTTATTCTGCACATTCTTCATTTAATGAATTTCAAAGAATTATAGGGAAAATTAAAAGCAGAGATTATTTCATTATTACCTAACATACCTGTAAGGTATCGGGTGGAGGAGGAAATTTTGTTTAAGAAAATTATCTCTAGATTGTTATTTGTCTGGTCAGGCTTTTGTTTTTTCTTTCCATTTTATTTGGAGCCTCAAATTAAAATTAGGGTGCTCATTTTTTAATGTGTAACTAATATGCTAATAATAATACTACAACCTTTCTTTTTTTCTCCTTTTCATCTCAAAGACTGAATTTCAGGCTTATTGTTTTAAACCTAAATTACATTGAATATGGGGAGAGGGGGATATCATGCTTGTGATTTCCTTGGTTCAGGGCAGGGAGGGGCTTTTATAATGATGACTCTCAGGGAGTCAGTTAACTTGAATAGGAAAAAAAAATTCATCTATACTTAACTAGTCTCTAATTAAATTATAGCATTTCTTTCAATGATGAATGTAAGCAACAAACCATAGAAATAATAGCAGTATCTTTGATTTTGTCATCAGTAGAAACCACAGGTATTTTCATATCACATATTTATTGCTTATATCTAAAAATGTTATTTACAACCATTATGGTTGGGAATTATTCTAGTTATTAAACCAGATGCCAAATACCATCTTTGTAGTCTTCCTGCCGACAAATGCTCTTTCAGGAAGCTGGTCAACTGTCAGGTTCCAGAGGCTTTACCTGACTTCCAGAGGAGTCTGTGATGACAAAAAAAAAAGGTAGGAACCCTTGGGAAAAGGGAATTCTGTCCACCAGTGAAGATCCACAACAGCTCTGCAATTTAATCTTAGAGGCACTTAGAGATCCAAACAGTTATGTGACTTACCCAGAATCACGCAGTCAGTTTTCTTCAGAAGCTGAATTTTAACTCATGTCTTAAATGTAAGTAGGCAACATGGGGTAGTGGATTAAATTCTGGATCTGAAGTCAGGAAAACTTGGGTCTGAATCCTGACTGACATTCACTAGCTGTATAATCAAGGACAAACACCTTCACTCTATTGATTGTTATTCTTGTTCAGTCGTTTCTGACTCTTTGTGGTTCCATTTGGGGTTTTCTTGGCATAGTTACTGGAGTGATTTGCCATTTCCTTCTCCAGCTCATTTTATAGATGAGATTAACTGAGGCAAAGAGGGTTAAGTGATTTGCCCAGGGTCACACAACTAGTAAGTGTCAAAGGCTACATTTGAACTCAGGTCTATCCCAACTCCAGTTCTGGTGTTCTATCCACTGAACCATCAAGCTGCCTCTATCCCTTCCTATTTATCCCATATATGACTCATTTATATGTAGTAGTTTTCATGTCACTTCCCCTATTAGATTCTGAGCTCCCTGAGGGCAGGGATTGTCTTTGCTTTCTTTGTATCCACAGAGCTTAGCACCGTGCCTGGAACATGGTATGTCAATAAATGTCAATTGACTAACTTCCCTTCTCTGGGCCTCAGTGTCCTCCTATGTAAAATTTAGAGAACTTGCCTCAATAACTTCAGCAAAGTCCTTCTGGGCCCTAATTCTATGTTTACCATTAGTATTTCTGACTATGAGACCACTCACTTCACTATCCTCTCTACACCCAGATTCCTCTTAATCATAAACAATCTTATTAATGTATTGGGGGTCAGGGAAGTTGTTGTAGAAAAAGAAAAGATAGCCTCAAGCTTATGGCCACGTGAACATTTTCCATCTTCTTTTTGTCTATTTTATTAGTGTAGTTATAAATATTCTGTTAAAGGGACATGACTTTAAAACTTCATGAAGGGCAAAGAGAACTGAAAATATTTTTTAAAGGAAAATAGGAAAACATGATAAAAATCTCTATAACAAAAATAGTATTTTAATAATTTCTATTTGTTTAATGGCTTTCCCAGGGAGATAAAAGTATCTTTATGAAATAAAAAAGCATAGTAATGGTGCTTTGGAAAGTACTGGATTTAGCATCAAGGCCCCTCCCAGCACTACCATGACTTGTGACCTTGGACAGATCACTCCTCTAGTCATCAGTTTCCTCATCTTTAAAAGGTGAGCCAGTTGGAAGGACAGCATGGTACAATTGATGGAGAACTGGAGTTAGGAAGGCCCCCCTCAGACACTTACACTTAATGGGTGACAAGAAGCAAGTCATTTAACCTCTCTCCAGGCCTTAGTTTCCCCATTCATAAAATGACCAGATTGGTCAAATGATTTCTAAGATGTCCTCCAGCTCAAAATCTTTGATCCTAATAGGGCCTAGAGAGTAGTTGGTTTCTTTAAAAACAAAATAAAACAAAACAAAAACCCACAACTTGAAGGCAGAGACTATTTCATGTTTATCTTTGAATCTCCATCACCTAGCTCTAAGCCTGGCAATTGAAGACATTCAATAAATGTTCAAGGATTGTATGATTGCTTTTTCACTTCAGTGACCATCAGTGTGGGTGACTAAGTGGCAAAGACAGCATAGCCCCTTTCGGTCAAGGGAAGATCTGGGGGACCCTGTGAAACCGAATTCATTGTTGATAACCATGAAAAATAGCCTCATAAATCTTGAGGCCTTGATGAAAGGGGCGGACTTTCCCCGGCTGGACTAAACAAATTGAGCATTTCAAAGAGATCTTTTAGGTACCAGACCCAATTTGCATACGAATGCAAACAGCTAACCTCCCATGGCTCCAAAAGGAGGCAGAGACTATTGCGTTTTATTGTCCGGGGTAGTCCCTGGTCACAATCCATTCCCTCCAGAGACTGACCCCACCTTTGACTTCACAACCAAGTGACAGGCAGGGAAATGACCCTCTTGTACTTAGCAGCCTGTAGTAGCTAGACGTGTCTCCACCTCCCCAGCTACAAAGCAGAGGATGCAGGTGAGGGCACCTAATCAATTGCCTACAATCCCTTAATTTTCTCCAGTTTGAGAAATTAACAATGCCTGGTACGACCCAGGTTGGAATTAAACAGTAGCTAAATTAGGCCTGGGGGACTCAAGAAAAAGAACTTTGATTCTTTGAGTGATCTTTCTTTTATACCTTTAAAATGAAAGTAACTAACAACTGAGAAAGTAACAGGTAACTAACTACCTGATTGTTGCTTTTCCTAATCATTTTTGCAAACCACTCATACTCTTAAAAACAGATGAACAAAACAGTCTTTGTTCTATAGGATGGTTCTAGGAAGGGAAAGGGAAGGAAGATATGGTGAAATTTAGGCTATGTAAAAGCAGAAGATATCAATAAAAATTTGTTTTTAAAAAAGAAAATTAACAGAGGTTTAAGGGATCCTTTAGAGAAATGTCTTTTTTTTAAGCCACAAAAAAGAAAAATTACATTCTTAAACAGTCCATTTTCTCAGTTTAATCCCTATGAGACATTTTAGGGGAGAGGTATGGCAAAACCAAGTAAGAAACTGAGAATCCTTGAATAAAAGATACCTTAAGCTATTTGTTATGTTTACTAATAAATGCCCGTGAGCAAAATTGTAAAAGTAATCTGGGAAACTTTTTTCTCCTGAATAAAAGGGAGGAGAAAGATCTCTGCCCAGTCTTCTCCCTTGGGGGTCTATAGAGTCCTTCCTTAGACCCTTAAAGATGGGATTAGATTGGTGTTTTCAACTGCAATAAGCAAGCATTTATTAAGTACCTAAAGAACTGTGAATGCAAAAGCAAAATCCAAAATTTCCTACCCTCAGGGAGTTTACATTCTAAAGGGTCTCATTGGAGTTTAACAGACAAAACTTTTAGTTTCTTTTTTTTTTTTTATTCTCATGCCTCCTGACCATGGCCTTTTTAGTTTAGTTTTTGGAAAAGTAATCGAGCACCTCCCCCACTTGGGAGAATTCTGGTCTTCAAATATCTTCAGCAACTGTACCCTTACTTAGGAGGCAGGCCAAGCAATTTGACCTTTGTGATGCTTCATTAATTCCCAGGCCATTTGGATCTTTTCTGCCCCCTTAGCTGACAGTTTGTTTGCTTCAGGATTCCCCCACCAGGTTGATAAAACTGTGAAACAATGGTTTATGGGGAAACAAAAGAGGAAGACTAGGTTTGTTTATTTGGGTAAAAACCTGAATTCTGTTGGCTGAAGACAAGGGTTTTTGCTTAATCCTGATCTAATTCCCTCTAGCTCTTATGGAAATGTGCAAAGGTTAATATCGGTATACTTCTGCTCCCCTCTGAAGTTGGTCACTAATTCCTCAACTGAGGCCTAAACTAGGTTTTTCTGAGGTATCTGGAAATGGGAGTTCCAAGACTTTCAGTACATGTCCCCTGAAATGTCATAGGGAACAGGATTTGGGGCAACTCCCAACAATTCTCTCAGAAAATGAGACACTGTCTTTTAAAAAGCAGTAAGTCATTTTTTATTTTTTTCTACAACACTGTCCCAGTCAGTGCCCCAGAGGAATTCCTGCATGAAGAAAGGATTGGCAAAGACGGCACTTTCTGAGACTCTTCCTGGGGTTTTGTTTTTGTTTTTTAACAACTAAACTCATCTTATCCCATCAGGTCTGTAAGGCTAGATCTTTCTGGGTCAGTTTAGTCAACAAGCAGTTCATTTTATTAATTCAAAGACATTTGTTTTGTGCTCTTGGTGCTGAAAACAAAGAGCTAGTTTCTCAGAACTACATTATTACGTCCAATGTAGGCCCCCCTGCATTCAGAATCATTAGAGGAAGAAGTATTCCCAGAATATAGCATTTTATTCAGTCCTGAGCTAGTTCCTAGCTTTCCAAATGAACTTGGTAGTGGCAGTGGGCCTAGAGGTTAATATGGAATAGACCTACATAAATATTTCTTGTTTGATTGATCTTCCAGGGGTCCTGTTCTGGTTTGGCCTCCAGAAAGAGGAAGTTGGACCCCAGTTTGAAACAACTGAATTTGTTCTTCACATAACTCTGCTAATCCTAAGGATTTCGTGGGGTGGAACTGAAAGACCATCGACTAGTATATATGGGCTGAACCTGAAAAGAGATAGCTATAAATGCTTTGAGATACAATCTGACTGCTCACCTACAGGTATCTCCCCTTGTGTCCCTCTCCCCCACCCCTTTCCTCCAGAATTTGTCAGAGCTGCTTCCTGTTCCTCAGCTTGTATTCTAAAGTCCTTTTCAAATTCAAGGGATTGAGGTGAGGTGAGCTATTGCAGAAATATAGCCAGAGGGTCCCCCTCCCACTGAAAGAGTTTACAACCTCTACAAAGCGGAGAGACCTACTGGGAAACTGAACCTAGCTCCAAGCATTAATCAGACTGCTTGTTAAACTGTGCTCTTCCTAACCAATTCCTTTGTCCCTCACCCCCTCTCATGGTCTACATTGCTACGGTGAAAACTTTCACATCACAACCTCTTCTGATTTCAACAGAATAAAATTGGGCATGCTCAGTAACTAGAACAACATTGGATGGCCTATGGTCTCTGCCCTAACCAGAGGACACCATCTGAGGCTTCATTTCATGAAACCTCAAATTACAAGACATGCCTTAGAGCAGTAGAGAGAAGGGGGATGCTGGCAAGTTTAGCTAAGGATAAAGAATACACACTTGGAACTTGACTCCCCCGCTCCCCATTTAGAGAATAGATATCCAAATAGATTTTCATCTCTAGTAACATGTGCATATAAAAGCATACCTGTATTAAATAGGAAAATGAAATTCTAAAAACAAATTGCCAAAGTACTTTCTATTTGTTAGGAACAACATGGAGAAAACTTGTAAAGCAACCATGAAGCCCTGCAGAGTGTCATGGATTTGCCATCCCAACACCAGGGCTAGAATCTAGGCTCTGTTTCTTACTATTAAATGAGATACTATATGCAAAGTCCTTTGCATACCTTAAAAGCAGTATATAACTGTGAGCTATTATTACATCATTATTCCCTTGTGACTTTAAGCAAATCATTTCACTTCTCTGGGGCTCATTTTCCTAATTTGTAAAATAGCAGCTTGGGTTTAATATCTCTAAAGGCCCTTCCTACATTAAATCATACACCCAACTTTCTTGAAACTTAATAACTTCAGAGATCCAGAATGGGTTCACAAAGTTTACCAAATTGGCTAGAATGAACATGATGCAGTGAATAGGGTTCTGAACTTGGAGTCAGGGAGACTGGGGTTCAAATCTGTGTGACAATGTCAAAGTCACTTAACCACTATGAGTCTCAGTCTCCCTATCTGTAAAATGAGGATTATAATACCTCATCCAAAGAGGCGTAGTGAGATTCCAGTGGGATCCAATGTACAGTGCTTTGCAAATTTACATAAGTGCCTGTTATCAAAACAGACCCTAGGCTCCAGTTTCCAGAGAGGAGAAACTGGCTGCAAGTAGCAGAATTGCCAAAGGAATTACCATTCCATTGGATGTTTTCTGCCAGAAAAACATCAACAGTTACCTAAAATCGAAATATTTCTATCATCAACCCTTGAGGTTATTTCGAAGGGAAACCACTGCAAACCAACCTGAAAATTAGAAGAGATGATTCTTCTCCAAAGACAGCAAACCAAGAAAAAGAAGGAAACACCCAGTGACTAGTTTGCAGGCCTCCATTTGTAATCCTCAATCCTCCTAAGTAAAAAAAACAATCACCCAGAAAGATGGAGATAAGTCCAAGTTCCTATATATTTAAACTGTCTGGGCAGGTCAATCCGTCACTGATAGCATGTCTCTTATTAACTATGCAATCCTTAAAGTATAAAGCTTCTAAAAGATCTTAGGTTATTTGGAGCAGAGGGAAAAAGGTAAAAGGCAGAAAGTAAAGGATCAGTTGGACATAAGAAAATTATCCTAGCTCTGAAAGGCTACCTCCAACTCCCTGATACTGGATGCCATTGGTTGCTTTCAAGCTTTTAGCCTGTAATCACCCAATATTGAAACCAGATTTACAGGCTCTTTAGAGAGGGGAGCTTTGTGATTTTCTAAAGCATACATGTTTGGTATTTTAGAAGGTCAAACCCCCTGTGGTATAGTGTTTTTAATAGAATCAGTTCAGCAGAAGTTAGGAGGAGACACATAAACCAATCCCCAGGAAGCCTGAGACCAATTCAAAAAGAGAGAGCAAAAGAACAAAAAAGTTAGGACTATCATGCAGAACAAGATAGCCAGGAACACAGGGAGAGTGTAATGCTGAAGGACTATCATAGGCATTCAGTTGGGGAAAATTCCCAGCTCAAAACAAAGAGAACTCAGCTCTCTGGTTGAGCATGTATAAGGGTCTTGACTCTACAACCAACCAAAGAGAGCTGTATTTGAGAACAAAGTAACCCCCCCAAAAGAAAAAATCTGTCAATAGATGTACTCCAGCCTCCTCCCCCCGCTTTTGCCAATGAGTATTGCTCTTAGGTTATAGATTGCTCAAAATCTCTACTTCAGAGGTCCTCTTGAAGAAAAAAAGAAATGGAGTTCATACCCAGACCCCGCCTGGCTAGCTCTACACAAAAATAACTCAAGCTTTGTTCAAAGCAATGATGATGTTTTCATATCAAAACTCCAATTTATCTATGGAACGGGCATTTCATCTGGCATCAAAGAAGTAAGGTCATATCTAAAAAGTAGAAATGAAGTTCTAGGGAATGTGGTGAGTTGCAAGAGATATTGCTGATCTATGTTATTTATTGCCTGGTTTGACAAGCAGGATCAGAAGTCAGCTTCTAATGGGCATAGGTCCAGACCTCCATGAAAAGCCGAAGTCAATTTGGAGAATGGGGCAGAAGGAATAAGAAGTTAGAAATATAGGACAATGGAATAGGAGAAGCTATTACATTTTCTGAAAATCTAACTAGCTCAGACCCTAATTTCACTCCTTCCCATAGGAGTTAACCAGTTCAAATTTAATTTTGTTCACGTTGATCTAAGTTTCATTTCATGATTTAACTTGACGTCAATTTTCTGAATTAAGAATTTATGAGCTGAAATTGGGAAACCTAATCATCTTCAAGTATTTTAAGATCTGTCTTCTGGAAGTGAGAAGGCTAATTCTACTTGGTCTCAGAAGGCAGAACTGAGAGCCATGAGTTGAAGCTGCTGAAGCAGATTTCAGCCACATATAAAGAAAAACTTCTTAATGATGACCGCCATCCAAACATGGCAAGTGCTGCCTTGGCAAAGGAAGATCCCTCCCTACCAGGGATGTTGGAGAGGCCAAATGGATTTACATCAGATCAGATTTAGGATCCATCTAATCCGAATCTCTTATTTTAAGGTAAGAGAAACTTGAAGGCCAGAGAGATCAAATAATTTGCCCCAAAGTGACACAGGTACTAACTGACTGAGTGTGAATTCAGGTACAATGCAGGTCTGCTGCAAATACTTCTCTCTGCCCATTCAAGCAGGGATTGAATTAAAGGACCTATGAAGAGTTTCTGATAATTTGGCCCTGGGTAATAGTGTGTCAGAATCATCTGATATGGCCATAGGGTAGTAGAAGATGGAGAAATGTCAAATCCACCCTAGTAAGACTGGCAGATCTATTATGTAGAAATCCAGCCTAAAGGACCAGCCATAACCTTACATGAAAACAGCAAAGACTACACAGGGAAGGATAAGAAACTTAAGTCCAGGAGGCCCTAGGCTTTTAATTTGTTTCTAGTTTGAACAAACTAAAATATTGATAAAGGACACTAAAATTTGACCCTAAAATTAATTTTTACCAGGAACCTCAAAAAAAGCATGATGCTAATATTGTACCTTTAAATATTTAATTTTAAAAGGCTTCCTTATTATTCCAGAGGCTCATTTCCGTCATACCCTAGATAGGCCTCAGGGACCATGATAGATCAAAATTAATCCAAGCATTCAATTTAACTTAGGGATCACTCTAGCTGTAGGCAGAATTGGCCATTACGTTCACCTCATTATAGGCTCAATTTTTTTCCCTTTAACTCTCACAAAAATAATATTCCCCAGAAATGGACAGTAAAAGCAAATGGTTTTCCCCAAGTCATAGAAGAGAAAGTCTATTCTCATACATATAAAAAGTTCATAGGGGGGCGGCTAGGTGGCGCAGTGAATAGAGCGCCGGCCCTGGAATCAGAAGGCCCTGAGTTCGGAGCCGGCCTCTGACACTTAATCCACACGAACAAAAAAAACCTAGCCGTGTAACCTTGGGCAAGTTACTTAACCCCAATTGCCCTAAAGGGGCGGCTAGGTGGCGCAGTGAGTAAGAGCGCCGGCCTCGGAGTTTGGATGACCCGAGATCAGACCCGGCCTCAGAAAATGAGCACCCACGCATAAAATCAAATGACTAGCCGTGTAACCTTGAGCAAGTTACTTAACCCCAATTGCTTTAAAAAAAAAAAAAAAAAAAGTTCATAGGTCCTCAGCAAGGCAAACAGATGCTGTGGCCAGTAGACATACACAGATTAAATTTGAATTAAAGCTGGACAGTATCAGCCCAAAGAAAGTACTGAAGAAGATAGTGAATAAGATCATTTATTTTAACCACATTAGTCACTTGGCTATGAAGGGCTAAGTGTAAAATAAGCTAAAGACTTCCTACCACCATACATTTTCAGATCTTGGCTGGAACACCAGTCCCAGTTTTGTCAGGTTCTCTAGGAACTGAGGGGAATTGAACAAGTTTTGGAAAATAAGAGATATGGTATAACAAAAAAGTTAGTCCATTTAAGCTTGAAACAAAATGGAATAAGGACTCAATCACTCAACAAGAGAAAAGTGATCAACTTAAATAAGAAAATTTAGATTCTGGGGAGGAAAATAACCGATAAGCAAAAGCGTGGAGCTAATTAAAACCAACACTAGAAACATATCATAGAAATTTGACTGACATATCTAGCCTTGAATAATTGAAACTACTGTTATAAAGAAGGCTGAAAAACAGGATTCTCCTCACACAGACAGTGCTGGGTAAGGGAAAGAAGGAGACTGCATATTTAGGCACTATCCAACATACCCAAAACAATACATGTGGTGCTTTTAACACTGTAACAGATCAGATTGAAATATTTATTGAGCATTGATTCCTTGCAACAGAGCCTCAAATATACAAGTTAATCCTGTAGTTAGATTACCTTCCAACTATTTTTTTTTAATTTAAGACTCCACTAAATTCCAGACAAAATATATATACATATATATATATATATTTAAATTTTTACAATAAATCAAGAAACATATAGGAGCTTGTATACTGTATATTTCAGTTTTTATTTTGGTACTCATTTCCAGCTCCCTACAGTTCAATAACCCTGGTGACAGTGTACAACTTCTATATTTTGCTTTTATAGCTTTAAAGCAAATAATACATTTGAGTGTATTTTAAATCTGTGCAAATAATCCTTCAGAAGAAATCTCCAAGACTCTGTTTGTAGAGGTTATTTTCTCTCTCAAAGACGATTAGTGAATTTTGTTTTGTTTTTCTTCAGATAAAGTGCTCCTGTCCAGCAGAACCCAAAGGCCTTCAAGAGTTTTTGTTTTTTTCCCATTAAGTTTAACTCGGGTAAAACTTGGTCATACAAATTCCAGCTTCCCATGCCCACTGTACATTCCCCAGTGAACCAGTGAGAGGATTTTCTCGTTGCTGAGGTCTGTTTGTCTCACTTTATCACAGCTCATACAGCAATTCTCATGCCCACTGACTGGTACCATGCATTCCAAGTCTAACTTTGCCACCTGTCCCTTTTTGGAATGGTGTCCATGAAAACTATAGTGCAAACGGGAAATCATCTGCTGCCGTTGGTCCTGAAGTCTCTTGTTCTCACTTCGGAGCATCCGCAGAGCTAACATGATAAGCAACACTAAGATTAGCCCACCAGCTATGGGCACCGCAATGACAGCCGCTCTGAACCACAACTCCTTGGAAGAGGTCAGCTCCTGGACCTTGGTGATGAGATTTCGGCTGCTGTCGTGCTGGTATCGGCTTCCTTGTCCTGCTGGGAATGGGACGAGAAAACCATCAATACTCTTATTTTAATTTAGTGACAAGTCAGTTTGAACAGATCCCATATGAAAAACACAAGATTGCAAGGAAAAGACCCAAAACTTACTTGGCACAAAAGTATCGGTAAGACAATTCCAACCCATTTAAAAAATATTAAGCTATGGACTACAATCTCTAAGTCACCAAACATGAATGAGGACTAATGTTCTCTAACCTCTTAGAAATGTTGAAAAAACCAGGCCAAGCCTACTAGGCAGACAGACATCTAATGCTTGTGAAAACATAAAAGCTACTCGAGAGAGGCATTTTTGCATCCAGCCATGCATCTCCCTCTGGTGTCTCTAATTACATTAACAACAAAATCAATAGCAGACATACAAAGTCTTGGCTGTCACAGGCCTATAGATCAGGCAGGCGATTGAGTTTACAAAACCGCTTTCTCCCTACCTGAGGTCTCACCCTTGGGAGCAGAAAGAACATCATGCAGTCCTCTATAATTGCACATATCTTCATGACAACATTCCAATGTGGGCACAGCGGTGCCGGAGTGGTTTTGTGCCTGTTTGGCTTGGCAGATGTCTGCTGTGCTTGCAATAGAGTCCAGGCAGCCATGAGTAAGTGGGGAATTCGTGTTCTGGGGGTCAAGAAGTCTCGAGAAGCAGGCATTCAGCTCTGATTTACACATATAGCCAGTTGCAACACAGTGGGCTGCATCACAGTAGCATCGGATTTCACCTGAAAAGGGAAGAAATCATGTCAAATTCAGCTGGCCAGGCCCCAAATGGAAAGCAGTGCGGGGTGTGGGGCGGGGCGAAGACAGACAGGGGGGACAGGAAGAGATAGAAGGGAGAGTATTGAGAGGGGGACTTGGGAGGAAAGCCTACCAGGAAAAACTTCTGTAGCTAGGTCACCACAGTAAAACTTCATCCCAGGTCTTTTTCACTGGGGCATCTTTTATTTGTTTTTGGGAGGGAGGAGAATATAACAATAAGATAGATTAAAGGAGAAGTCATGGGTGAGAGGTCACTTTCGAGCATTCAGCTGTATTTTATATTATCATCATGGAACATTACTGAGAAAGCACTCTGGATAATTGGTGATTAAATTCCAGTTCCTATTAGAATTTTATAATACAACATTCTGATCATAAGCTATGGGTCAACAGAGTTTTACAGTCACAAGTTTCTGAAGAGCTAGAGGGTAATTAAAACAGTGCTTTTAAAAAAAGTAATCATTTCTTTTTACTTGATTTTCCCCCCCTTTACAGGAAAGGTAAATTACATTATTTATTCACTTCATTCCCACATGACCAGAGAACATAAAAATGCTGGGCTTTTTGATTTTGTCAGTATAAATATTTGATCGGAACTGCTGAATTGTTTACTACCTCCAAGAGCTGTGCCAAGGTTTAAGAGCTTTACCTAACACCTTATAAAGTTATTAAGTAGAACCATAACAATCTAGAAACTTTTTTCAGTCAGAGACTTTAAAAACTACGAAACTGGGCAGCCACTCTGCAGTGTCTCCAGAAAAGGCAACTTTTCCTATAAAGATCTTTTCAGGCAAAAGAGTTTTTTAGCCAGTATACTGTAAAATGGGCACAGAGCAGTTTACAATTAGTGGTTTGTTTGCCAAAGTCAATTTCTTTCAACCTAAATGGAAAGTCATAAAAAAAGGCAAATCTGCAAAATGTTCAAGAGTCTCCTCCCTCCCCCCCTTCATATTAGCTCACCCTCCCCTCCAGTTTTACATGAAATTCAACATGTGACCTAAAAGGGGAAACATTTAAACTGGAAAATCCTCCACTGGTTGTATTAACTAAAAAAAAAAAATCTTTCAGGAAACCTCAAAAATTTCAGAAGGAAGTGATTTTTAAAAGTTTCTTTCATAAAACTCATTTTGTGAGCTCTGTCACCTCTTAAGAGCAATGTGACACTTTCCTATATAAAAATTAAAGCTCAAATATTCCAGGATACAGAGATATCTCCAATCTTGAAGGCTCGTCAGATCAGACTTCACTCATTGTTCTATGCAGTAGCTGAGGTAACTTTCACTTGAACGGATGCCCCTTCTTTCTATGCCAGGTTTTCAAAATCTGGAAATCTGTCTGGCATTTGAAGCCTAAACTCTGAAAATATTCACCAGTGACTCTCACTCTCTGTTGAGGACCCCTCTTCTTCTTCTAAGCTCCTTCCCAAACACTATATGGCCTGTGAAAGGTGAAATCACCTGGTTTTTGTCTCATTTTCAGCCCATCTTGGCCCACAAGGCTGCTCCTGCCACTGTTTCTAAGCTCTGAAACTAGAACACAAAACACTCTCTGGCAGTTGGTGCTTAAAAGATGGAGTGTCTTGCTCCTAAGTCTGAATTCATTCTCTTGGGCTTAATAAACCAAAGTAAAGTGAGCTTCATTCCTTCTCCCCCCCCCCCCATCCCCTACCCCAGGTTCAGAAGTTTCCCCCCCAGGTCCTCTCTGTAGTTTCCTCCCCTGAACATTTGTCAGTGTTTTTCATGTAATATCAATAGATCTTGAAGGTATGATGAGGCTCTTAAGTCCCTGGAAAGACTAAAGAGCCTTCACTTCCAGCTTAAGGAAGTGAAATAAAAGTAATTTACTTTTTAAAAAATTTACACATAATAAAACACTTTAATTATTAAAATGGGAAAACTGAACATAAGATGCCATTTTAAATGTTTGTAAGTCCCTGTTTAAAATGTTACACTTTTATTAACCTAAAATGGTCTAATAAACAAATATTGACAAGGCTAGTCACAAGATTGTAACAACTCTTTTTAATTAGAGCCACATTTTTTTTTCTCGAAAAGAGAATGGACTTTTGTACTACTGTACTAAAACTGTATTTTTTGTCGTTTCATAAAGTTTCTTCCTGTGGTATGCAAAAGGCCAGAAAGGGTATTGATATTTTGAAACAGTGAACAATGCTCTTCTGTTCCCCCCCCCCCAATTCTTGTTACTGTATGTAGCTATTAAACAAAAATGTCTGCTTTTAGTCAAAGATGGCTACAGGAGACTGCAGGCTTCCCTTAAAGCTTTTGAAGTTAACAGCAGTCAGAAGTCTGTGATCCCCTAATTATATCATTATCAGGCACATAGTTTCAGTATCTGTGACTTCACATCAGTCTCAGTCACTCCCTGTTCTGCCTGCCTTTGATGGGGCCAGAAGGCTTCCCTCTGCAGGCTGCAAGGGCTGTTATTTAGGGTTAATTACACCCTTCCTTCCAAAATAAATAAATACTGTAGCACATCATCATCACTGCGCTAGCTTATCCTTTAACCTCATGCAGGGAACATGGCAATTATAGGAAAGGGGAGGGGGGGGTGTGATGGAAAAGCTAAATACCACTCCTTACTTAAAATACATATATTATCTATTCACGTACTGTTGTGGGGGTGGGAGGGAGACTGTAACAACGTGTAAAGGAAGCCCATCCATTTCTACCTGAGAGGTGGAAAAACTGCGGGTAAGAAAACGTCCAAATAACTAACTGGGAAGGTCTGTGTAAAGTATGAAGCGCCTGAGAGGAAAAAAGAGGTGGACCTCTTCTGAGTGAACCTCCTTGCCTGTCCTAGCAATGGAAAGCGACACTCACACTTACACACAAGCTAGGGCTAGGGGAGAGGGGAGGAAAGGCTGCGGATCCTTTTCCTCGCCTGCGGCCCTGGGGAGAAGAGGCGGTGCTCAGAGTCTGTTAAGATGGCCCCGCTCCACGACTGGAAACGTTCAGAAGTTCATTAAAGACAGACTAACAAAAACATTTTGACAACCACTTGCCCCGGAGGTCTGACTTTACATCAGTGAACCAGGGCAACGACTCAGGGAACTGGAAGGGGCAGCGGCGGCGGAGGGAACTGAAGAGGGAAGAGGAAAAGTAGAGCCCGAGTCCGAGGGTGCCCGCGTCTCCAGCACCGCAACCACTTCTAAGAACGCACCAACTTGTTGTGACCTGTGGGCCCCGACGCGCTGCGGGAGGAAATCTCACTCGCAGCTAACAAAGGCTTGGCAGCCGGCTTCAAAGCCCACTTAACCCCGGGCGCATGGGATGGATTCCCCGCCACCCCCAGCCCTTGCTGTGCCCTGCGGACAAAGCTGAGCCGCTCCACTCCACTCCACGCTCAAATACTCCGCTCCCACTCTCCTCCCCCCAAGGGGAAAAGTCGGGTGTGAGCATGGTGGGAGAGAGAATAGCAAATTGGGAAAAAGGACAACCCACTTCTCCAAAAAACCTGGGAGACGAAGGTGTTTTCATCTCGCGGACTGCCATTTGGGTTCACCAGTCCACCGTGGAGTCCACGCGCACAGACACACTCGCCCTCAAGCCGCCCCCCCACCCTCGCGCCCCCCGGGGGCGCGCCCGTTCACTCACCTTTGGTGAGCAGAATGGCCATGGCGCACAGCTCGATCTGCAGCCAGATGAAGATGTAACTGGAATGGCGATCCATTTAACCCCCCCACCCTGGCGTCGCGCCCCCGCCCGGGGCTCCCGATGTCGGGGGGCTCCGCGGCTGCCTAGGACGCCCCAGCCGGGCTGCTCATGGGCGCTCGCACAGCGCGCAACCGACAGACTGATGGACTGGAGCGCAGCCAAGCGGCCGGCGCCCCCGGGTCGCCTCCAAGTCCCTGCTCGCCTTCTCCGTCTGTCCTTCCCGGAGGCCGACGGGTCAGGGCACAGTCCGCGGCAGGAGCCAGTCCCCGCCGGCTGCTGAGAAAAGGGCGAAGGCAGGAGGAAAAGTTTTGCTGCCGCCGCCTCGGCCAACCCAGGTTGCCCTAGTCTGCCCCGCACGTCCCGGCGCTTCTCTCCAGTCGCCGCCGCCGCCCGTTTCTGCTGCTCCAGCCCGGGAAAGCGGGATCAGCCTGTCTGGCCGCCCGCACAAACCGGATCGCTTTCTTTAAAAGGAATAAAAGCTCCCGAATGGTGACTCCGTGCTCGGCCTCAGCCGGAGCTTCTGCCTCGGCTACCTTGCCTCCTGCGCTGTAAATAGCGCCGCCGAACCCCGAGCTCGGCCCGTCGGAGCCCCGCCCCATGCCCCGCCCCCTGGGAGAGCTAAGCGCGCGATACGCGCCCGGGATTGGCCCAGCAACCTTTGTCAGTCAATTTCGAGGTGGGGGGAGGCTGGGCGTGAGGGAGGGGGCGGATTTGGCTTCCTAAGCTCCGGACCCGGAGAGCCTGAATCTGCTAAGCTAGAGTGTGCAGGCTGTCTTCTCAGTGCTTTCTCCCACTCGTCTCACAGACAGACAGACAGACAGACAGACAGACACACACACACACACACACACACACACACACACACACGAGGTCATTCACCAATTTATAATCCCCACCCCAGGTTTGCTTCTCCCAGTTTTAAAACATTTTAACTGCTTGCATTTTATACAGCTCTCTACAAAGTGCTGTCTGTCCCATGAGGTAGGTAAGGCAAATACCATCCTTGTTAAAGTGAGGAAACTGAGGCCAGAGACGTAGAGATGCCAGTAATACGCACAAATAGTGTGGGGTTGACCCGACTCTCGAGCAAACGCATCTCCTCTGATGCTCTTTTCTCGGTCCTGCGCTACTTCTGCATCCCAAATGGTTTTCATTTCCTTATTCATGCTTGCCTCCCTCTCGACCTCCACAAAGCCTAGACCTTCCCATCTCTACTTCCCTCTATCTCCACAGTCATCTGTCTGCCAACCTGGGTTCAGAACAACCCAACCCTAGAGAACAGGTGTTGGTCTCTCAGCCTTCGGTTCTAGGCATCCCAGGATAGTCTTGTCAGGCTGTTACAAGAGCCTTTTTTGGAAATATTAGGAAAAAAGGCGAGACGTTCAAACCCAGAGGCACACACATAGCTACCAGGTTGGGAAAGGAGGTCGTTTTCAGCTGCCTCCTATTCTTCTCCCTGCCACACACCCGCCTTGAACCACCCTCCCCATGATCAATAAAGCCCAGACAGACAGACTGTTGATCAGAAGGAGCCGAGTTGGTTCTTTCTCCCCAGTAGACTGGGTACGAGTAGCCAGCTAGAGACACTTAACGAAAATTAGCAAATCCAAAAGCACCAGGCGCCAGCGAGACGACACAGACCGAGACTGACACTCAATTATCCCCCCAAACAATCGCAGGCAAACACACAGGCAGAACCTGATCAATATCAGTCCCGCAGTGATCTCCTTACTGAGATGCTAATTCACTTATTAGGACTTGCTCAGAAGCCAGCCAGCTAACACACCCAAGTCAGGTTAGATCTTGGGGGATTTGGTTCGAAACTCTCTCTGGTAGATTCCCCACAGGACTGCAACAGACTATATTAAAAACCACTGACAAACTTGCCTTTTAAGACCAACCTATACTACAAAGTTCTCCAACCCGAAGACGTACAGAACAGACACTGTTTTCTGATTGTTAAAAAAAAAAAAAGCATTTCCCTGGAGACGCGTTTATTTATTTTATACTAAAGTGGCAGGTGTTAGGTCAATTCCTTTAAAACAGCAGTGAACGTTAGTACTGAGAAATGTGAACCGATCCTTTGGATGGAATCACCTAAAAACGCCCTAGCCTTAAAGTTGAAAAGATGTTAGATGTTTACAAATTTTACTGAGGAGATAATAGAGGAAATGACCCTTGAAAAGAAATGTTTCCATAGAAAATGCTTGGAAAAACTTTGAAAAGCGTTTGAAAAAAAAATCACTGAATTAAAATCCATTTGAAGAAGGGAGGGGCAAATCAAGTGCAAATCAAGAAGAATTAGTTCTGACACAAAAGTACAGAGTTGAGGACTACAGTAGATAGTTTGTGCTTCTCAAAAGCTATGAGACTGTGTCTTTGAAGTAAAGTTTACTTAAACCAGGGTTAAATCTCTGCAATTTCTGTTTCTTTTGACCAACTAATACTTCCACTTACGATGCAGACTATTCATAAATTAGAAAGAAAAGAAACCTGAAATTTTTAAAGTTGCCAACCTTTAATAGTCATCAAGAAATTAGCTATCCAACTTGAATGTGGTTATAAAAAGTGATCTTGGAAGTTCACTGGTATGTGGTAATTAGCACTTTATTTTTGTTCCCTCATTATATATGTATGCATTCTATTTTTTTTAAGTTTTTGGTAACAAAAATACATTCAACCTTCTCTCATAATTCAAAACAACCTCTTTTTGGTGATTTCCTCCAACAGTAAATTAAGATAGTTTCATGGCTGTAGACATTTTTAATGGTTGAAAATCATATTCAAGAAGAGCATTACTCTCAACTTTTTATAACCCATATGGGTATGATGGCATTGGGGAGGACACAGTGTCTCAGATGATGGAACAAAGTCATTTGAAAAATGACTATGAGAAATGAAAAACATGAAAAATGAAAAATTATTTAGGAAGAGTACAGAAGGCCTTCAGCAGTTAGCTTCCTGGCTCTCCTTAGGGTAAAGAAAAAAGGTCTTTGTTATATGATTTTCATAAAATTTTTAAGATGACCTTTTCATTCCTTATTTTCACATGTAGTTTGCTAGAAAAAAGATACATTTATAGCAGGAAGACAGAAAACAAAATCTGGTATTCGTTGGGCTGTCAGCATAAGAAAACTTTTGTGCTTTGGGACAGAAAGAGAAAAGGAGAAGGAAATTATGTTATAACCAAGAAAAAGAGCTCAGAGCTGTCTTTGAGTAAGAGCAGCAGGACCATGCTAAGCATTCTTGATTGCTGACCCTCTTTGAATAAAGTTCTAGGTATGCCTTGCATGTGAATGTATCTATTAGAACCACAAGTCCTCACTACTATATACTTTCACCTTTGCCACATGCCATAAAATCATTTTCTAAATTTTGTTTTCATATGGAAACTACAGAAAACAAAAACAAAAGCAAAGACTATTGTGTCACAGCAAAATTTTGCCACCCATGCTGTAAAAGCTGTAATCAGATCTGGCATATTTGAACACCACAGAAAAAACTACTACTTACCAAAGTTATATGTGATTCCCACCTTCAGGAATTTCTTTCCATAATACTGAAGAAAAACTTTTAGTTGCATCAGATTCATAGAAAAATGCAATCATTTTCAAGTTGCTTCCTGGCTCATAGCAGTGAAGCTATGCCTTGCCCTTTAATGATAGAATCAAATATTTAGGCATGTTATATGAATTTTCTAAAATACACACATTTTTCAGCAGAGGTTAGTTGAGATCTAGAATTCCCAGGAGCACCTTTTTAAAATCCCATATTCTCAGTAGCAGTTGGAAGTTCAGACCTAAAATTGACTTTCATAGGAATAAGGTCAGAGGTGGGAGATTAGCCCAGTTCAAAGGAATGACAGTCAAGTGAAACATTTTTTTTCCACCAAAATGGAATGGGAGATAAGGACTGCAGAGGCCTGGGGCAGTGTGATAGAAGCTTGGAGGAAAGTTAGCCCAGAGCTTTACTTTTGTTGACTGAAGCCCACATTCCAAAAGGGCCTTCCTCCCTCCCACAGACAAGCAAAAATACAAAGAAGTCTTACAAATGGACCACAGATTCTCTTACTCCGTTTCTCTTCTCCCTATGTTCTTATAAAGCACCTTTCTGATCAGCAAATAGCCCTATGTTATGGACACACTAATTTAATTAGGCCAGCTTAATTATCAGGGGAACATATCTTACATTGTTACTGGCCTCTGCAAATGTCTTAGGTCTTTCCAGGCCTTCTTTTTGTTGATCAGTCCTATCAGACTCTTCATGAGAACCATAGTGCTGTCCATGGGCTTTTCTTGGCAAAGATACTGGAGTGACCCTTTCCATCTCCAGCTCATTTGATAGATGAGGAAACTGAGGTAAACAGGGTTAAGTGACTTGCCCAGGGTCACACAGCTAGTGTCAAAAGCCTAATTTCAGGCCCTGGCACTCTATCTACTATGCCGCTTAAATGCCCAAAGACTGTTTTAGTCAACAAATAGAGCAGCAACATAGTAACTTTTGGATATTTATTTCAATTTGATTGACTTTTTCTCCAGAATTTATCTCCTTTCCTCTATCCCCAAGAACCACCCAACACCCACCCCAATCATTCACTGTTTAGGCCTTCTCATCCCTTTGTCCTTGGCAGTCCCATTATTAATAACTCCTCTACTCAGAAGGCCTTCACCTCTGATATTGGATCTTTCAGTTGGAGGTCTCATTAATAATAGCTGGTATTTATATAGAATTTTAAGGCTTTTGAAGTTCTTTACCAAAAGTGTCCCATAAGTCTTAGTGCATCTTTTAGTGCATATTTATCTTTTAAGCTTGTTTTTAAAACTTTAAGCAGGATTAACCTGCTTATATCAACTGATCCTCACAGCAAACCTCTGAAGTAAGTGCTATTATCTTCACTTTAATGATGAGGAAAACACTGAGGCAGGTTAAGTGACTTGAACAGATCACAAAGTTTAAAAGTTTCTGAAGTGAGTTTTGAACTCAGGTCTTTCTGATTCCCAGTGTAAAATTCTATATAGAATGCCAAATTACCTCCTATTGGCTATGTAAACAGTGATATCTTTATTTCAACTAAACTGTTCTCCATTTCTATTCATCTGTCCTACTGCCCAGGATACTATGATCCAGCATAATTTCAATATACATTTATTAAGTACCTGAATTGCACAATATATTATGCACAATATATTATGAAGGAAGGAAGGAAAGAAGAAAGAAAGGAAGAAAGGAAGGAAGGAAAAGAAAAGTTCCTGACCTCAAGGAACTGATATTCTACCAAGGGAAAACATCATGTACACAGATAAATAAAATCAAATTAGTGAGTGGAAGGCAGCAACAGATAGCAAACAAACTATTCTTGGAAAATTGAGAGAGACAAACAGAAAAACAGAGAGAGAGAGAGAGAGAGAGATAGTAGACCAAAAAGTAGAATATGGGAAGGCTTCAAGCAGAAGGTGGCAAATTCTAAGGACATGATTCGTTTTAACAAAATGACATGTAAAAACAATGTTTTCAAATGGCATATTTCTGTCATTTTAATTAAATTTGGCAAATGGAAAGAGATTCCTGATTCCACTGAAATCTGTAGTCTTACAAACTACTGCTTTTTTTTAGTAAAACATGGGCAATATTTTTCCCTAATCCATTTTTTCTAGCCCCCCCCCCCTTCTCTTTCTTTGACCATCCATCAGTTACAAAGACATTTGTGCAAGTCTACAAATTTCTGTTAGTTATGCATGGCCTTCCTTGGTCTATTTTCAATTGATTTGTGTTTACTTTATCTGCATATTTGGCTTGTTCCAACCAATTTATCACTTCCTGGGCATATCTTCAAACACACAAGTTGGATGAACGTGCTTCTTAATTTTCTGGTACAAAAATTGTGTCACTTCACCCCTGCTAGTGAAATGAGTCAAGGCCATTCCTCAAGTTTAATTCAGCCTTTTGGTTACAAAGTACTTTTACAAAGTTTTATCTTGTTTGCTCCTCACAACAATCCTGCTAAAGTGGGTTGTGTAAGCACTATCTAATATTCCCATTTTATAGATGAGGAAACCAAGGCTCAGAGAGGTAACTCCTAACTTAGAGAGATAACTGCTCTAGTAAGTGGAAGAGAGGACTTTTCAACTAGGATTTCCCCAATCCAATCCATTTAAATATATCATTTTGCTTCCTCTTTTTTTTCTTCTTTTCCCCCATTTTTGGGGATGAATTTTGAGCCATACACTTGATTTTATTGGTTTGGGGAACTCTGTGGAATTGGTACAGATGAACAACTTGTCCCTAACTTCAACCCTTGGAGAGTTGCCTGGGACTCTGAGAGGTTAAAAGACTTGCCCCACATTGTGGGGTGGCTAGAATAGAGCACTGGCCCTGGAGTCAGGAGGACCTGAGTTCAAATTCGGCCTCAGACACAACACAAAAACTAGCCATGTGACCTTGGGCAAGTCACTTAACCCCAATTGCCCTCCAAAAAGGGGGAAAAAAAGACTTGCCCAGGGTAACACAACTAGTATGCAAAAGAGGCGGGACCTGAGTCCCAGTCTTCCTCAATCCAAGGTTGGTCTCTTATCCTTAGATTCAACTGTACTTTGATCTTATAATCAAATGATCAACATTGTGTGAAACTAGCTTGATATAGCCATAGGACCAAATGACCATAAGCCTAGGCTTATAGATTTAGATCTGGAAGGGACCCAAGACGCCACCTAGTCCAATCTCCTTATTTTACAAAACTAAGAAAGACTTTCTAAGTGGTCCAGAATTACATACCTCATAAGGGTCTGAGGCAGGATTTGAACTCAAGCCTTCCAGATTCTAAGTTTAGCATTCAATCCACTGTGACAAGCTGCCTCAATTCAATTTGCTTTTCCTGATCTTCTGAAGAGATCATAAGTTCTGAGCTTTGGGAACTTTGCCTTTCAAAATGTTTGAGTTTCTCTCTCTGTCTCTCTCTCCCTCTCTTTCTCTGTCTTTCTCTCTGTGTCTGTCTCTGTCTGTCTGTTGGTCTGTCTGTCTGTCTCCACTTTGAAATATTTTTCTTCTGCTTCTTAAGAAAAACACTTAAGAAGGCCTGTGGAATCTCCCCCTGTGTCTCTAACAGTGGTGTCCAGATTGTACACAAATCTCCTAGAAAACAGATGTATGTAGATAGATGCCACTACTTACCAGACTTGATATGTTGTTGAAATTGATTTAAGTAATTTATCCTAGGGGCGGCTAGGTGGCATAGTGAATAGAGGACCGGCTCTGGAGTCAGGAAGACCTGGGTTCCCATCCAGCCTCAGACATTTAACACAAAAAAAATTAGCAGTGTGACCTTGGGCAAGTCACTTAACCCCAATTGCCCTCCAAAAAGCAAAAAAAAAAAAAAAGTAATTTATCCTAGCAGAAAAAAGGAGCTGGGGAGGTGGGGGAGAAGAGGAATTGTGTAGGTCATCTTTCCTTATGAAGTTAAAATAATCCTGCCATAATTCTTTGAAGAAGTCACTTAACACCATTTACACCAGTCAGTTTCCTCATTTTCAAAAAGAAGGGTTCAGTGAGATGGCTTCTGGGTTCCCTTCCAGCTTTTCATCTATGATCCTTTAAGCTTTATTATTTAACTCTTTTTCTCTGTCTTTTTGGAGGGGGGGAAGGCAGGGCAATTGGGGTTAAATAAGTGTTAAGTGTCTGAGGCTGCATTTGAACTCAGGTCCTCCTGACTCCAGGGCTGGTGCTCTATTCACTGCGCCACCTAGCTGCCCCATATATTATTTAACTCTTACATTATTTCATTTCCCTATGCATATCTTGTAATCTCCCCCACAAACACACACCCCTTCCCTTTAGATTTTAAATTCTAAGAGACCAGGGAGGTATATATTCTTTCCCCTGCTATGCATATAGTAAGCCCCAATAAATATAAGTTGAATGGATAAAATGAATGAGTTGGAAAAAGTATTTATATATTTAGTAATAGATAAATATATTTACTAATAGATAACTAAATGTTTTGTTTTATTGAGGGGAAAAAAGACTTCATTTAAAGCAGAATTTTAAAATCATCTTGAGAAGCAATGGGAATTAGCTAACTCTCTTTGGAATCCTGGCTCTGGTTCAAATCCTGTGTGGCCTTGATCAAATAAGTTAACCTCAGTGGACCTCAGTTTCCTTATCTGTAAAATGGTGCATATGTGTGTACAACATGACCTCCAAAGTCACTTCCAGCTCAAAATCCGTAATCCTGAAACATTCATGCTTGGTTTCTGGATTCCTCTAGCAATGAGAGACTTGCCTCTTCCCTGGGGCCTGAAGATTTGGGCAGGAATGCTACCACCACCACCTCACCACCCCACTCCACCCCCACCTCCAGTCTCCCTACCTAAGCAAAGTGATGATATCTCTTCAAAAGCCTTGTAAGTCTTGCCAGCAAGAGTTTGCATCCACTGGTTTGCAATTGTCTGAAAATCAGCCTAGACAAATTGGTCAGAGTGACTTACCATTATGCAAGAATTCTAGACAGCGAAGAACAAGAAATGACTCTCAAGAATCCATAATTCATGATCTCTGGTCCCTGTCTACTTGAAAACAAAAGAGAGTATTTCTGACTGGGTAATAGTGTTCTCTCAGGTGAACAAGGCAGGTCTACAGAATATTCTTTTGAAGGCTTCTTCTGGGGCTATCTTCACTTTTGAAAGGGAAGGAGGCTTTTCTCAGGAATGCCCTAATCCCAGATCTGGATCTTGGAGCATTCCAACTTTGGAGGATCTATTTCTTTACTCTCCTGTGACCCCTTTACCTACAAGAAGGCCAATGGAAGCATCTTAGCCCCTCTTGTCTGTCTTCCTCCTAGCCCTGGGAGAATGTCCAGAAAAGAAAATGGAAGGTATTTCTAAGAGACAAGTTGGTATCTGGGTATGAGTGAATCAGCTTTGAGGCTTTTCATTCTGTTAGGCACATAACCTGTGAATGGGGTCCAGTCAGAGGTAGCAAAAGCAAAGCAAATAGCCCAGTCACCTGTAGGATTAGTCAAACCCAAATAGCTGTGTTCGGTGTGTGTGTGTGTGTGTGTGTGTGTGTGTGTGTGTGTGTGTGTGTGTGTGTGTGTGTGTGTGTGTGTATGACGGACCCCTTTGGCACTCTAGTGAAGCCTCCGAACCCCTTCTCTGATGTTTTTAAATTAATAAAATACAACACATAGGATTACAAAGGAAATCATAGGTTGGTGAAAATAATGATGGTTTTTTTTTTCCCCATGCAAACTTGATGGACCTCATGACATCTTCCCAAAGAGCTGGTCTGTGAACCCCAGATTAAGAACGCCAAGTCTGGGGGTCCAGAGAATCAAAGGCAAGGAGTGAGTGGGGGAAGCTTGGAGACAAGCAGATCTACCAAGTTTCAAGGGAGGAAACTCCCCCTGAGGCTCCACGCATTTTTCTGCTTCCTACTTTATTGGAATGAAAGCAACTAAGGGCTTTGGGATCTCATAAAATAAACCATAAAGCGCCAGGCTCCTCTAAGTTTTTCCATTTAAAAAAAGAAAAGAGAAGCAGCATTCGTGTCTCCGACCAATCAATAGTAAGACTTGCATCCGTCCTCCGAGAGGACTCGGGGGTTGGGAAAGGGGCCAAGGGGATCGATAGGCAGGAGAGCGGGGCTGGGAAAGAGGCAGCGGAAGGCAGACGATCGAGAGCAGAGAAGGAGGGAGGGAGAGAAAGAGTGGGGGGAGGAAAGGAGGAAAGGAGAGGGGGAAGGGAGGGAGAGGAAAGAGAAGAGGTGGGAGGAGAAGGGAAGAGAAAGAGGAGAAAGGGGAGAGGGGAAAGAGGTGGGGAGACGGACAGAGAAGAAAGGGCAAGATGAAGAAAGGGAAGAGAGGGAGGGAGATGGGGTGGGGGGAGGAGAGAAGAGAGGGGAGAGACAGAAAGGAGGAAGAGAGGGGGGGGATCAGAGACAGAGAGACAGACTGAGAGACCAACTAAGAGAGGCATAGAGAGAATGAGAGAGTTAGAAAGAGAGAGAATGAGAGATAGAAAGAGAATGAGAGAGAGAATGAATGAGAGAATGAGAGAGAAAATGAGGGGGGAGAGACAGAGAGAGAGAGAGAGAGACAGAGAGAGAGAGAGAGAAGAAGAGAGAGAGATTGAGAGGGGAGAGAGAGAGAGAGAGAGAGAGAGAGACAGAGAGAGAGAGAGACAGAGAGAGAGAGAGAGAGAGAGAGAGAGTTCCCTCAGGGGGAAATGCAAACGCTGGAGAGAGGCAACAATTATTGTAATTGAAGGTAATGAAGCTAAGGCGCCAGGAGCTCCAGCCCTGCTTTACATCATTCAGTCCCGAGCCACACACGCGTGCGCACGCACACTCGCGCGGGCGCGCGCGCACACACACGCATGCACACGCAGGCTCCTGCCCCTCCCCCACACCCACGGCCGCTCACCCAGTCCCGCAGTTCTGAATCCCAGCGCACGCTCCTGGTCTTGCCGCCCCCCCCCCCCCACTTTGTTGCCTTTGTCCGCTTAGGTCACTAGCTGCAATTCCACTCTCAAAGCCAGAGTGGATTTTGTACTTTTCTCAGTCTCTCTCACCACGACCCCCTGTCCTGTTTGTTAATGATTGATCCGTACGGATTTGTCTCACAAAGAGCCAGCGCGCCGGTTCTTCCCAGGACTGAAGTCTTTAAGGGTCAAAGTCAATTCCCTGCTCCATCCCAGCTGCCCCCTCACTTTCCAGTCACAGACTGGGTCAGAAACCACAATACCATTCACTACTTGTTGAATGAAAAGGGGAGACTAGGGGGAACGTTGGCGACATTGGCAGTTTTATTTAGAAAAAATAAATGACTTGAAAAAAAGCAATCCATTAGCTCACCCAAACAGGGAATTAGAAGTGGGGCAAGACATCCCTGTGCATACTCAAACCAGCAGTTTTTAGGACACCTCTTTCCATCAGGAATTTCAAGGGAAGTTAGGAAAGGAGGAAGGAAGGAAGGAAGGAAGGAAGGAAGGAAGGAAGGAAGGAAGGAAGGAAGGAAGGAAGGAAGGAAGGAAAGAAGGAAGGAAGGAAGGAGGGAGGGAAGAAGGAGGGAGGGAAGAAGGAGGGAAGGAAGGAAGAAGGGAATGAGGAAGGGGAAGGGAGATTATGGTAGATACTAGATGGGGAAGCATAGGAGATAGGTAGCATTCCTTGGTAAAGCAATGGATACTTAGTTAAGGTAGAAGTTGGGGAAGAGGATTCTAGCTGTGCATCCATTATAATACCTCCATAGTACCCCACTCCACACCCTCTTCTCCATGGTCACCTCCCAGAGGCACAACTTCTCATTCCAGATACTCTGTGGGTCTACATTCACTTGAAAACTGTAGCTCATAGTTCAAGAAAGAGCATTTAATGGATTAGCATAGTTGTTTTTTTAAGTAGCAATAAGACATTTCTTCCATTGTGTCCATTTCCTGAGACACATTTTCCAACAAGTACATGTACCAATCAATAGACCCAGCTAGGGTCTATATGAGCATATGAACATATGAGGAACACATGTGGTCAGAATGCATATGAACAGAGGTGTATGTACAGGTATGAACATGACTCAGCTAGTCAGGTCATGATTATTTCTTAGCCAAATAAAAAAGACTTTCTGCCCTGTTGTGGCGTGAACAACTTGCTACCAGAGAAAGAGAAGAACGAGGGCTCTAGTTCTGGTCCCAAAGCCTCCGTCTTCTCCATAGGAATGAAATGGCCTCACGAGCATCACTGAGGGATCCTATGGGCTCTCTGAGTATATGAAAGAGAACCTTGGAAACAGGATTCTTAACACTTTAATTAAGTATTAAATGAAATTCAGTTTCAATCCAAGTGGGATTGCTTCATTTCCCCCTTAAAAAATTTTTTTAACAAATCAAAGTTATAATATATTTCAGCTCAAAAATACTTCAACACTTTAAAAAGACATATGAGTTCATTCATGGGAGTAACTCCTGCTGCCAAGATAGGGCCTGACTTCTCCATTACTTGGTAGGTATGAGTTGCTGTGGACACCACCCACAAGCAATTATCAGCAGTAGCAGCACAGAGAGAGAGAGAGACAGAGAAAGACACACAGAGAGAGAAAGAGACAGAGAGAGAGACAGAGAGAGAGACAGAGAGTGACAGAGACACAGAGAGAAAGAGAGAGAGAGAGGGACAGAGACAGAGAAAGACAGAGAGAGACACAGAGAGACAGAGACAGAGAGAGAGTGACAGAGAAAGACAGAGTGACAGAGAGGGACAGAGAGAGAGAGAGAGAGAAAGAGACATAGCATAGAGGGACAGAGACAGAGAGAGAAGGACAGAGAGAGAGACAGAGAGGGAGGGACAGAGAGAGAGAGAGAGACAGAGACAGAGACAGAGACAGAGACAGAGCCTTCTGAAGCCTATGTGGATTAGTTCAGCTAGTTGTCCAAAGAGACAGTCTGACACTGGGCCTGGACCTGAAGTTCATATAATTCTGTAGGACCTTCCAGAGCTGCTGCTCCATTGTCATGGCCTCCCTCCCACCATCCAAACTCCAGGGTCACTTCCACATCTGAAAAAGCAGGTAGTTTGCTGGGGCAGTGGATAGAGTGCCGGGCCTATTGTTAGGAAGACCTGGGTTCGAATACAGCCTCATATATATATATATATATATATATATATATATATATATATATATAGTAGCTGTGTGACCCTGGGCAAGTCACTTCCATTTCCCTCAGTCTCCTCATCTATAAAATGGAGATCATAATTGTGCTTATGTCCCAGAGTTGTTGTGAGATTCAAACAAGAAGTAGAAAGTGCTTTGCAAATCTTAAAATGTGCATCAAAAGAGAACTTCAGTTTGATTTTGAAAATAGCATTAATAACAAACATGTCTAATGATGTTGTATGCCCATGAGCATTAAATATATAGACCCATGTTTCTCAAACAACTTAGCATAGAATATCATTGGGCTGAAATCTATTGATGAAATTCATAAGTGTTGGTGCAGGGGATCTTGGGATATGAAATATCTGCAGGTGATAAGGACATTTGAGGAGCAAAATAAAGAAAACTAAGTCTAGCTATATCCTCCTCCCCTATTTAGCATAGAATAAGTACTTTTGGATTAATTTAATATTTAATATTGTGAAGAAGGATTACTTCCATGATTTAAATTGATTTAACTTAGTTAATATTTTATTTAATTTTTAAAAATTAAACTCTCTGGTGGAACTCCTATTAATATCCTATAGAACACCAAGGTTATGGGGATCACAATGTGTGAAATACTTCTCTAAATACTACTTACCTTCATATTAGAACAGGATAATTTTAACTTCCTGAAACTAAGAACAGAGTGGGCATTAAGCTTATTTCAATGGTCAGGACCTATGGTCTAACCTGGAATCTCTTGGATCTGTGGCTGCTAAATCCAGAGGTTAAATGCGCAAGAAGGCTGGATATTAACAGTTAATGGAATATGTGAACATCTTTGCCCTTGGATCTTAAGGAAAGTTGACATTTCATATAAAAGCCAAGAAATGATTTCACAAATGTCTTCTCCCTTTCTCACTGTTCCACTCTAGCAAACGACCCTTCATGTCTCCTTCCACCTTGTCTCTCCATGTCATTATGTCTCAGTGATTGTCTTTCTCCAACAGCTGATGCCAGAACTGACTCAGGAGACAAAAGGTAATTTCTTTTCTTTTTTTTTGCCTTTTTTTTTTTGCTTTTTGGAGGGGGGAGGGCAGGGCAATTGGGGTTAAGTGACTTTCCCAAGGTCACACAGCTAGTAAGTGTTAAGTGCCTGAGGTCAGATTGAACTCAGGTCCTCCTGACTTCGGGGCTAGTGCTCTATTCACTGCACTGCCTAGCCGTCCCAAAAGGTAATTTCCTAAGACTCATCTGGTTATGGCAGGCTCTATAAGGCTTTCTTGATAGAGTATTTCTACATAGAGAAAACTGCCCCCCTCCAAAATAAAAAAAAATGGCCTTCAACCCCCCAAGTCTATATCCAAAATCTCCTTCTTGTTGTTCAGTTGTGTCTGACTCTTTGTGACCCTACTTGGGGTTTTCTTGGCAAAGATATTGAAGTGGTTTGTCATTTTCTTCTCCAGTTCATTTTACAAATGAGGAAACTGAGGCAAACAGGCTTAAGTGACTTGCAAGACTGCACTGTTAGTAAATGTCTAAGACTAGATTTGAACTCAGGTCTTCCTTGCTCTAGGCATGGTACTCTATCTACTGCACCACCTAGCTGCTCTGTAAAGAAGCATTTTAAGGTTTGTTGTTTAGTCCTGTCGTGACCTCATGTAGGGTTTTCTTGGTTTGCCAATTCCTTCTCCAGTGAGTTAAAGTAAACAGGTTAAGTGACTTGCCCAAGGTCACACAGTCAGTAAATGTCTGAGGTCAGACTTGAACTCAGTAAGCTGGGTCTTCCTGATTCCAGTGCTCTGCCCACTGAGCCACCTAACTGCCCTAAAGCCATAGTCCAGTCTGCTTTTTCTCTTAACGTTGTGCTTCCATATTGTTTTCCTAACAGCCCATTATTAAAACATATGATGATAAGTAACACTTAAGGTTTAGCTCATATGAGAAATGGAACAATTCCATGCACCAGCATTAGGTAATCTAATCCTGATTCAGCAGATTCCCTTCTATCCTTCCCTCATTCCCCATCCTCTCAACGGCCTCTCAAAATATCCTTGGAAATTCCAAACCATCCCACATCAAATGATGACAGCACAGAGATCAGGTCCTCTTCTCTAGGACCAAGACCACCACACCTTATTTTATCACCTTTTCAATCTCAGAACATAATACACTGTTATTAATAATAATAACTACATCGACATAGTGTTTCAAAGTTCTCAACTCATTTGAACCTCACAACAACTCTGTGATGTAGACATTACTGGTATTTTTATTCCTATTTTATAGTCGAGGAAACTGTGGCTTGGGGAGATTAGCTAATCCGTGTCAAAGGCAGGATTCGAGCTCAGGTCTTCTTCCCTCTAATCTGGCACTCTATCCACTTTGCCGGGGCTGCCTTGGTGAAGGGAAAGACCTATTTCATTCTTTGGAGAACAATCTTATTCCAGACTGTAGAAATGGTGTTTAAGAAATGCTAGTTAACTGACCCTGAAAGAAAAGTCGTTCATTCTTTCCTGTAAGCTGGGGCTAAGTCCTTTACAACTACCGTCATTTATCTTCTCAGAAAGTTGTTTTGCTTTGTTTTGTTTTTAAAGATCTCACATTCCCAAGCATGGGGAAGCTATGGCAGCCTCGTCATCTTTCCGGGTCAAGAGCGCCATGGCCTGGATTCCATGGTGTGTGTTTCTTGCCCCCTTGTGGTGAAAAGGGAGCAGTTCTCCTTAGGGAAGCCTGAAGCGTTGTTGGATGGGGCATCCTGAAGCATCTTCAGGCACGATGGTCAGTAACCAAATCTTGGCATGGCTAAGAGTAGTGGTAAGTGAGGAGAACTGGAAATCTCTGGCCCCTATTCCTGCTTCCTGATGTTTTAGGAGCTTGGGCCAATAATAGGGAGGGCTTCCCAGAGCTGAAGAGATTGAAAGTGAGCCTGGCACTTTGGGGAAGGCATGGCGATGCTTTCAGAGCATCATCAGAGACTCAATTTCTCAAAACAAAGCCTCCTTGATCAAGAGAGTCAATGCCCTTAGCCAAATTCCAAAGCCTGTTAAGCTTTTGAGCACCAGGAGATGCTTAGATGAAAAAAAAATCTGGTTCATTCATTCCTATTGAATGAAATAGTTTCACAATAAAAAGAGTGAGTTGGGAAGTAATAAAAGAGGGGAGATGGTAACTAAAAGGTCAGACACAAGAAGACACCAGCAAGACAGTAAGATACAAGTTGAAGTACTGCCTGGGACACTTGTCAACCATGTGAGTCTGGGCAAGTCACTTAATTTTTCAGTGCACCAAGCAACTCCCTAAGACTTTAAAATGAAAGACAGTTACAGGTCTGCATAGGGTCAGCAAGGTGTTAGTAGATAGATTGGCCTGAGTTTAAATCTGGCCTCAAACAGTCACTAACTATGTGACCCTGGGCAAGTCATTTAACCCTGTTTGCCTCAGTTTCCAAATCTGAAAAATGAGCTGGAGAAGGAAATAGCAAACTCCTCCAGTATCTGCCAACAAAACCCCAAATGGGGTCATGGAAAGTCACACAAGACTGAAAATGACTACATAACAACTGGTCTCCATGGCTGAATTTTCTATACCTGGAGTTCTCCCCACTGATAAATCACAGATCCTTACCAAAAATTTAAAAAAATGCTAAGCGTTGGGTAGAACAGTTATACTAAATGTTGCTCAGTGGTTTTTATACAGACTAGCTTTTGAATTTTTTATCTGAAATGTAAAACATTTTTCCTCTTTTATCATTGCATAGATATCTACAGAACACTATGAGAAATGGTTCATAGGATCACAGAGTCCAAGTCGAAAGGGACCTTGGGGGTCCAATTCTTTCTCCTCCATGTTCCAGATGAGCAAATTGAGGTTCAGGTAAAGTAAGAGGTTTACTCAAGGCATGTAGTAATAAGCGGCAAAGGCAAGATTCAAAGCCCGGTGCTCTGACTCCAAATCTGGCACTTTGTTTTGTGAGGTCTCTGGGATCCTTTGCTGAAATCAAATTTGATCATTGGTCTTTCACTTTGTCAGTGAGAATCAGGACTCCACATCACTTCCTGTCTATTTCTAAACCATGCTAAAAGGCAAATCACACACACACACACACACACACACACACATACACCCCTTCTATAGCAGCCCTTAAAAGCAGGGATTGTCCTGCTTTCTTCTGATATTTCTTTATTACTCAGCACAGTGCCTAATGTATAGCATTTAATAAATCTTTTTTTCATTCTTTCATTTATTCATTCAAGTCCTCAACCTCAACCCTTCAAGTTCAGCAAATAACCTCCCCTCTTGTTTCATTAACATCACTTCTCTCAACTTCTTTCTTCCAGGGCCTCCATTCTCTATCTTGGCCCTTCTTTTCTTATCTTCCCTTCCCTTCCTATCTCACCATCCTAGACCTTAAACCACTATTCACCTCCCCTCTTCCTTACATCTTCAATCTTTCCCACCCAATTTGTCTCTACCTCCACCTACATCATGCTCCAGTCTCTCCTACCCTCAATGTCCCCACAAAAAAAAGCTTCCCTGACTTCTTTACATGCATCTTTATATCTGCATTTGTCATCTCCCCCACTAGATTGTAATCTCCTTAAAGGGGGGGACTGTTCGCTTTTGTCTTTGTATTCCTAGTTCTCAGAAGCTACTAAATGAAAAAACCTGAGAACTCCACAGGTTTACCTGCAGGATACTTCATCCATCTCTAAGAAGGCAGCATTTAATTCCATCCAAAGTAAAGTACAAGCAAAGCTATGAAAGATGTAGGATTCTTGGATCAGTAATGAGGCAGATGAAATTCAGTTTTATGCTGATAGTAACAATCCAAAGCACTTTTAGGATGCCCTGAAGGCTATTTATGGTCCAAAGACCTATGGTGCATCTCAGCTATTCAGTGCTGATGGAGGCACATTGATTAGTGATAAGGACAGGATCCTGCAGAGATGGGCTGAACACTTCCATAATGTTCTCAACAGACATCAATCAATGCTGAAGCCATTGACCATTTACTTCGGTTGAAGTCAATCCCTCCTTTGCTGAATTTCCAAATGAAGAAGGGGTTTTGAATGCCACCAGGTTCCTCTCCTGTGGCAAAGCACCTGGTGCTGATGATCCTATTCCAGCTGAGATTTACAAGGCAGAGGGTCCACTACTCTGCAGTCCAGCCGACTGAAATTTTCTAGGTTATATGGCAAGAGGAGGGTATCCCCCAAGAGTACAAGGGTGCCTCCATTGTCCATCTCTATAAAGGCTCACACTTAATAAACACTGATTGATTGATTGACTGACTGATTCCACACTTCCAAGCTCCCACCTTGTCTCTAAGTCTCTTTTCCTAGACCAACTTCCAGAAAGAGTAGTTTATACTTTTGCTGACTCTAATTTCTCTCCCACCCACTTGCTACTCAACCCCCCTGTAACCTGACTCCTCTCACCACCAACTCATATGAAACTACTTCCTCAAAGGTCCCCAGTGACTGCCTAATCCCCAAATCCAATGGATTTTCTTCAAATCATCATCCTTGACCTCTCTATAATGTGAAAATATTTCTCTCTTACTGCTGTCTTCCTTCTCAACACTCTCTGCTACCCTAGTTTCTATGACATTACATACCCCTACTTCTCCTAATTCTCCTGTATATCCTTCACTGTTCCTTCCTCCTCCTCATGTTCCCTAAATGTAATCTTTCCTCAAGGCTCAGTCTTCCTCTCCTCTCCCTTCTTCTCCCCACTCTTCCAATTTCTTCTCCTTTCCATTTTTTCCTCTCCTCTCTTTTCTCTATATGTGAGGATAAACATCATCTATACTGATACCAGATTAATTTTCCTAATGCAAAGTTTTGGTCATGTCACTTTCCTATCCAAAAACCAATGGACTGAATAAATTCCAAACTCCTTAGACTGACATTCAAGACCCTCCATAGTCTAGCTCCAAGTTACATGGCTATCTTCATTTCATAAAACTCCTTTTCACATACTCTGCTTCCTGACCAGACTAAGAAAATCGCTATTCCAAAAACCAACCTTGTGTTTCCACATGTTTATGCTTTTACCGTGCCTTATAACCAGGAATGCCCTGTCTCTTCATCTCTAACTATTGAAATTTTTCCCATCCTTCAAGATCCTGATCAAATGACCTTTCTGCCATGATGCCCTTGGCAATCTCCCCGGTAACTCTTAAGGATTGCTTGCCTTATTCCTGCTATGTTCTATTAAAACCATAGAAGCAAAGAGCTTTAATGCTGGGAATTCAGAGGTCACCTAGTCTGTCCCTTATTTTATAAATCAGAAATTGATTCAGGAGAGATTACACCGACTTTACCATAGACATACAGCCACCTAATGATGATCCTTTCACTGTATGGGAATACTTCCACATTGCTTTGTGTCATAATTATTTCTATACTTATCTGACCTACATCTCCAGGCTACCTAGCTGCCACAGCTGTGGATTTATACTCTAGAAACCACCTCTAAAACTCTTCTGTGGGGCAGCTAGGTGGGGCAGTGAATAGAGCACCAGCCCTGGAGTCAAGGGGACCTGAATTCAAATCTGACCTCAGACACTTAATATGTACTAGCTGTGTGACCTTGGGCAAATCACTTAACCCCAATTGCCCTGCCTTCCCCCTTCCAAAAAATTAAACAAAAAATTAAAAATTAAACTCTTCTACAACCCATGGTCTTTAACTCTGAAACTCACTTCCCTGATCACATTTCCATGCCTTTCCATTTCCGACTCACTCCTGCTAACTCTATTCTTAATCCTCATTGTGACCTCTAGTCCTTCCATTTCTTCTTGTTTTCTCATCCCATCAATTCTATCCTTGCCTCACTTTCCTCCCTTCATAGCCTTGACCAAATAGTTAATTGGTTCAACTCTCTAGTTTCCTCCTCCCTCCAATCCCCTTCCTCCCTTGTACTTCTATCTTTCACTCATAGGCACTCTTCAATTCTGGGTCATTCCCATCTACTCCTGAGTTGCTAACACAGCTGGAGGAAGTCATGCTCAAACACAGTGAGTGAATCCACTACAAACTCATGCTATCTAATCTCAACCGGGCCATCAGGGCTACACAGCGATGCTTTTATGTTTCCCCAGCTGGAGCCATCACACTCTCTTCAGCAGCTATTCCAGAACCTCTTCTCTCTCCCCAGCCCCGCAATAGCACCTCCCCCTTCCTCTCCACTCTCCCTGCAATGGCCTAACCTTCTGTTTAGACCATTTGATGTGAGCTTTATTACACAAAACCCCTCTACCTCCTTACTTGTCCTTTCTTCCTTTGTGTCAATCCCTAAGAAAAAAGTTCTTGCCAAGATTACCTGCCCTTCCTCTTTCACGTCCTGTCACAGATCTTCAATCTGTCACTTTTTTTTTTGGCTTTTTTGGGGGGAGGGGAATCTGTCACTTTCTACTGGAGGATTCCCTGCTGCCTGCAAACATGATTGGGTAAAAAGCCTTCCCTGGAACCTACCATCTTCCAATCCCATTCTCCTCCTCCTCTCTCTCTTTACTTTCAATGCACTGGCTGTCTCCGTTTCTTTGCCATTTACTTTTTAATTCCTTTCCATCTGGTTTCTGACCCCACCTCTCTCTAGGAAGTCCTCTCTCAAAGACCAATAGTGATCTCTCAAAGAGAGATCCTTTTTTTTCCTGTTCTCTGTCTGGCTTTAGGATCATGTCAATCTCTTTTGCTAGACTTTCATCCATCTGCTATATCCTAGGACTGGATGTCTCTCAAGGACCAGTCTTGTACCATCTTCTCTTTCTATGTTGCCTTGGTGATAACTTGGGCTCCATTAGAATATCTACATTGTTGAGTCCCGAAAACATGTATCCTGCCCTAATATCTCCCCTGGATTCTAGTCCTGGATTTCCAACTAGCTATTGAACATCTCTACCTCAGTCCTTTAGAGAGCATTTTAAGTCAACATGTTGAAATTTTAGTACTTAATCATCCCCTCTAAAATCTTCCCCTTCTGTCCCCTACCCACAGTCTTTTTCCTTCCTTAAATTCCCTCATATTCCCTGATCTGTGTTGTATCCCAAGAATAATAGGCAAGCTTCTTATAAGGGCAAGAATTACACTGTGTTTGTCTCCCCAAAGCCTTGTACATGGTGCCTTGCACACAGGCATTTAATAAATCCTTATTATATTTTTTGAGGCAATCAGGTTTAAGTAACTTCCCCAGAGTCACACAGCTAGTAAGTGTTTGAGACCAGATTTGAACTCAGGTCCTCCTGACTCAAGGCCTGGTACTCTATCTACTGCACCTCCTGGCTGCCCCAATAAATCTTTATTAAATAAAAGTATGAGTAAATGAATATGGTGCTACTATTCCTACCTTGGGCTACATTAAAAGAAATACAGCATTCAGAACAAGGGAGGGTCATAGTTCTACCATACTTCATACTGGTCAGATCAAATTTGGAATACTGCGCTCATTTCTAGGTCAACATCTGAAGGCTCTGTGATTTCATCAGAACTGGAAGATGATTTAGTAGGTAAACCCTAATGAAGGAGCTGCCTTAGACGAGTCGTGACTTGCCTAGGGTCACACAGCTAACTCAGTCTGGATTGGAACCCAGGTCTCCCTACCTCTAAGCTCCATCCACTGTACCATCACATTCTAATTAGGATGTTGACTAACTAATGTATGTACAAAAGAAGATGACTCGGAGGGTATGGAGTAATTCAGAATTATAATTAGAAGACCCAGGTTCTGTCTGTCTCCCACTTGGCTGTTAGAGAAAGCCCTGTGGAGGTGAGTCAGCAGTGCATCCTGGCAAGGGTTGAAAGACATCTTAGACCTGGAGGCTTGAGGAGGAAACAGCCAATCAGAAGCTTCCAATGGAAGAACTGCTCCAGAGGTGGAGTAAGCCCCTAGGGTGGAGAGGTTTCTATGGCATGAGAGAGGAAATCTGCTGATGAGTCAGCATGTAGCTGGGGCAGCTTGAAAGGGGGAGACTTTACACCTCCTGACACCAGGTGGCCAACTGGATGGAGTAGTAGAGCTGGAGTAAGGAAGACCTGAGTTCAAATGCTACCACAGACACTACCAACTATGTGAGCCTGGGCAAGTCACTGTTTCCTCTTCTGTAACTGTGAGTAGCAGACATTTCCAACTTCACATAAAGATTACAATTTGCCTGTCATATCATCCTTGAAAACTGCTGAATATGGAAACATGACCTAGGTATGTAGGAGTCAGCTTATACAGGCATTCAGAGCCCATTGTTAAATTTTCAGTGGGAGCATTTATACCTCAGAAATGGCAAACGAAACAAATTAAGGCATGACTTATTGTTTTGTTGGTTGTCTAGACTTAAGAAAGTGATGGAGAAAATACAAATAGTGCATATTAAACTTAAAGGTGTGTCATGAGTACTTTTATTTTTTTGGAGAGTCTGTGATTAAACATTTACCAGCACATCCCTACACAAAGCCTTGCAGAGAAAAGTACAAGACAAGCTATGATAGAAGCAGTGTTGTTTATGTGGGAATACCTAGGATGAAGAATCAGAAAATTTCACTTCTGGGCACACCTCTGCCACTTACTTGGGCAAGTCAGTTTCCCTTTCTGAACCTCAATTTGCTCAACTGTTAAATGGGAATAATACCACCTGTTCTACTTAACCTCACAGGATTATTTCAGGAATTTGATGAAATCATGGCATAAAAAATACTTTGTAGGGGCTGCTAGGTGTTTCAGTGAATAGAGTACCAGCCCTGGAGTCAGGAGGACCCGAGATCAAATCCAGCCGCAGACACTTAACACTTAATAGCCGTGTGCCCTTGGGCAAGTCACTTAACCCCAACTGCCCAGTCTTCCCACCTCCAAAAAGCAAAAAAAAAAAGAAAAAAAATACTTTGTAAAGTATATTCGAATCTAGTCTCCAACACTTAATATGAGCCTTCCTTGGACCTCAGTTTCCTTATCTACAAAGTGAGGATAGTAATACTTATCTTATTTACTTTGGAAGGTTGTTGTTCAGGAAACATTTGTAAGCCTCTGTCAATGTGAGTTACTCTACCATAGCAAGGGAGGGTCATGGGAGCTGAGAGTAAAGGCAGGTTTTATGAGTTGATTGACTCACCATTATTTCCAGATCTTCCCTCAGTTCCTAAAATATTGGTCAGGGTTTCTGAAACAGTTTTATAAATCATACTTGGACTTGAATCTTTTTGTGACAGGAGCCAACCTGCCTAGATATCTGTCAGTGATGAATTTTCTTGTATAGTCAATTTTAACAAGTATACTTTTCCTGTGCAGACTTTGACCTTCTGCTGTAGAAAAATGCTCTGTGTATAATCCTTCACCCCAAATCCACAATCCTCATGAAGCACATAAACAAGAGGGATGATGTGTCATAGCCCTGAATCTAACAACAATCTGATTCACTATAGGGCAAATTGGTGACACACAGTCCATGATGGAATCACCTGGGGGCTCTTACTGAGAAGTTCAAACCACATTTCATGGTTAAGGACTCTGAAGGAAA